>PVIJ01002022.1:0-167949 GCA_004024925.1 Scalopus aquaticus
GAAAACAGCAGAAAACGGGGGAGAGAGCCCTTGGGGGATGGCACCTCAGGGGGAGAGAGCAGAAAGGGAGAAGAGAGGAGGGGGTGTCTTCCAAGAATGCAGCCCCCAGGGGTATGCGGGGTGGGGGAGGCAGGCTAAGGAGGGAAGACACGGAGTAGGAGAAACCAAAAACAGAAACCTCAACAGAAACTATGAGAGAATGATCTGGAACCAAATCTGGGAAAAGGTGAGCATGCAGGTTTGCACAGACGTTCCGATGGCCGGTGCCCCAGCCTGCGGGTGCCTGGGGGTGGGCAGACTGGACAGGAGGGGCCGCCTTGCCGCCAGTGGCTGGCTATGCTGCCTGGGGCCGGCCAGGGTGCCAGGGTGCGGGGCAGAGGCAGGGGTGCAGGGCGCAGGCAGGGCTGGCCACTTACACTTGACCTGGAGGATCTGGTCGCTGAGGTTGGCTTGGAGGTAGAAGGTGCTGTAGGGTGGGAGCACTAACCCGAGGCTGGGGAGGAGGGGGGGGAGCACAGGTCACTGTCGGGGCGCAGTAGGCTACATGGCCCCCTCTCCCCACAGCCTTAGAGCTGGGTGGGGAGGCCCAGGGTGTGGCTCCCCTCCCCTGACGACTGGGGGCAGCTTTCTCTGGTCAGCTGTTCGGAGATTCTTGGCTGGGGGGACAGCACCCTGGGGACACCCGGAGGCCTGGGCCCTCCACTGCCCAGACTCTCCTGGAGGCCCCAGAAGGCCCAGCCCCAGAGCAAACCCCACCCTTCACCCCACCCTCTCCCAAGCTGCTTCCCCCAACACATCGCCTGCCCGGTCAGCCTCCGCCATCTGGCCAGCAGCAGCCCCTCGGCGGGCAGAACTGTCAATCTGCCAATCAGCGGATCTGTTCTGGGGCTTGGGGGCTGCCGCCATGGGTGGGAGCCAAAGTGCCCAGAGGCTCAGGCCACATGAGGCCCAGCTAAAAGCAGGGCTGGCACCAGCATGCGAGGGGCCGTCATGGCTGGCACCGGGTGTGAAGGCGACCACCCCCGGGCGCAGAGACGGTCTGTGCTGACTGGGCCGACCCAGCTCCCACACTGGGGTGGCTGCTGCGAGCACAGGGAGGACGCTGAGGACAACACCCCGGCGTGATGCCCGGGGAGTCCAGGCAGGGGCGGCACGAGAGGGCGGCAGCCTGCAGGCCTCACTCGCAGGGCCTGTCCGGGGGGTGCTTGTCCCTGAAGGGCCAAGAGAGGCCCCGGGGACCGTGTCTTGGGGTAGAGTGAGCATCCCTGGCTGCTGGCACCCCATGGGGCTCTGGCCACCGCCACTGGGAGCCAGTGGGCAGGGGTGGGGAAGGGAGGGAGCGTGTGGGCTCAGACTTGGGTTGGGGGTCCTCTCTCCTCCCTGCCCACCCAGCCCTCGCCCCACTCACCTGTAGTTGGTGCTCCTTACAGACGCCCAGGTGTAGTTCCGCATCACCTCATCTATGTACCTCTGCGAGGAGAGGCCGGGTCAGGTCCTTGGGCCAGCAGGTAGGGGTGGGGTGAGGGAGTAGGAGGGTGCCCATCCTGCCTCTGTCCCCCTCCATCACCTCACCTCATCCAGAGACTTGACCAATGTTCTGATCTGCTTGTGGCCCTTGTTGCCGTCAATCATGCTCCGGCGGATCTGGAAGTGCCAGTGACGTGAGGGGCAGGGCTCCCACCGCCTCTGTTCTGGTGCCCCCTCCCCATCCCCTCCTCCTCCTTACCTCCTCCTTGTTCTCATCCTCCAGCTCTGCATCTAGGAAGTCCAGAGTCACAGGCTCCCGGAAGTTGGTGGTCTAGGGGTGGCAGGGCAGGAAGTAAGGAGTCCCTATCGCACAGGGTTTACCTCCCTCCAGGCCGCCCACCTGGCTCACCTGGGGCTTAAGGTTGGGGTGCAGTAACACGTAGCCGTTCAGGTCAATGGCAAACACGTAGCCGTTGGCGCCAAGCTGGGGGTGTAGATTGGGGCCTCAGGATCTAGACAGCTGGGCAAGGACTCCAAGGCTCCGCCTCTGCCTCAAAGGGTGTTGTTTCCTGCCTAGGTGGCCCAAGGGCCCTCACATGCCATGCAACCCCAGTCTGCCTCTCAAGCCAGGCCCAGCAGGCAGGTGCCCCTCACGCACCAGTCCCGGTGGAGGCGGCCAGCTCCAGGGCCCCACACCTTGATGTGGCCTCTGCAGTCCTCGCCCCACCCCTGGTTCTCAGGGAGCTTCGGTCAGTGGGGCGCTCCAGCTCCACTGGCTCACAGGCTGCTGCCGCCCCTCCCCTCCCCACCCTGGCCTCCTGGGCTCCAGCTCAGCAGAGTGCTGAGTGCGGCCTGGGGAGTCGCTTCCAGGGGGAAGGGAAGGGAAGTTCATGGCCCAAACCCTTAGTTAGCGGGGCCTTGGAGCCCTTACCTCTGGGACAGTTTCTCACAGTGCACGGGGGCCGGGGCCCAGGTCTAGGGCTGCTGTCACACACGCTGCACAACCAGGAGCCAAACTCCCTTCACCAGAGGCCCTGGGCCACACTGGTCTTGCCCCTTTCCTGGCTTATGATTCTGTCTTTTGCCCTCAGGCCTTGGCTCAGAGCGCTCCTTCTGCCGCCACAGTCTCCTTTCTCCCCGGGTCCTCCTGCCTGTGCTAGTCGCATCTGCCCTGCTCCCTGTTACTGTACGGCGATGAGCTAAGAAGGAGCTTTATTTTTAAATAAAAATAAAGGTTGAATGGTTATGGGCCTCCCTGGTGGCGCAGCGGTTAAGTGTTGCGCTGTGGAGCTGTTGGCAGCAGCGACGCGAGTTCAGACACCCGGCAGGGAGATTCCCACATGGCGTGGCAGACCTCTCCTGCCTAGCCGGCTGCTGCCCTCAGCAGTGTATTTCCGTTCATCTGTCTCTTCCGCTCCCCACTCTGTCTCTGGTGAACCCTCTCACCGCCCCACACCTCTGGCCTGTACCCCAGCTTGTATGCATAAATAAATCTTAAAAAAAAAAAGATTGAATGGTTGAAAAAGATTGAATTATTTTTCATGATGTAAAAATTATTTGAAACTCAAATTTCAGTGTCCATGAATAAAACTGTATTCAAACATAGCCGTGCCCATTTATTTATGTTTTATCTGTGGCTGTTTTCTCAATAAAAGAGCGGAATTGAACATGAAGACTGAGGCTAGCCATGCCTAAATGATTGATAGTCTGCCCTATAGAAAGTCTGCCGACTCCAGCTGGAGGCCTAAGGCCACCTCCTCTGGAAGCCTTCCCGGACTGCTTGGACTTAGAGGTCTCTACAGAGGTGTGGTAACCCCATCAGCCTCCTCTACTGAGGAGGCCTTGTGGCTTGTGGCAGTCCATGGGCGGTGGACACTCACTGTGTAGTTGGGAGTCAGCCTCTTGATGTCATTCAGTGCCACGTCAATGCCCATCACGCCCAGGATCAGCTGGTTCTGGGAGCAGAGGCATGGGGGTCTGCAACGGGCTCAATTCCAGGGGAAGTCTCTGCCCCCCCCACGCCCTGGGCCTTGAGGGGCTCTCATAGCAGCTGCCCCATCTGTTTGCAAGCCTGCCTATGCCTCCTCCAACCCAGGTGGGCATCACCAACCCTCTCCAGCATGCCGTGCCCTTCCCAGTGAGGGGCCTCACCTTCTTTTCTCCAGGGCCATCTTGTGTCAGGTTGAAAACAGGGAGAGTCCCTGTCACCACCAACCCCAGCCCCTGAAGGGAGAGAGGATGGGTTAGTTTCCCGGCGGCTATGCCTCTACCCCAAGCTTCAGAGCAGGACCTCAAGCTCAGACCGCCTCTCCTTCTCCTTTATTTGGTTTACTCCCCGAGGGGGGCCAGAAGGGAAGTGGCCTTGTGGGCACATCTGTGGGAGAAGATGCCAGCCCCACCCCTTCCTTGCCTAGACACCTTACCAGCGCGTCCTCATACACGTTGGTCCATTGCACCTGCTTGGCCTCCTTGCCTGCCAGCACCATGGGCCTGCCCAAAACGTCTAGATACTCCTGAGGAGGGGGCGTGGTCAGAGGTCAGGAGTTGACCCTCCTGCACCTTTTCTGCTATGCCGCCCCATGCACCATCTTGCCACCAGGGGGCGCTCGCACCCCATAGCAGCCCACCTCCAGACATCCTAGCAGAAGCAAGGAGCCCGAGGGTCCCCCCCATTCTCACCTGTGTGTTGATGCGGATGGCGCCAATGGAAGGGATCTCAAAATAGTAACCTGTGAGGAAAGGGGAGGCAGAGGTGGGCCTGGGTGGTGCTCAGGGACCCCTGGGATCGGGGGCCCAGGACCCTGGGCTGTCTACAGCCCTGACATGTTCCTCAGGCACCCTCTCTTTTTCGCGTCACTGCTCCCCTTAGTGATCCCTGCCATTGCCCTGTCAGTGGAACCGATGCCACAGAAGGGGACATGAGTACAGGGGTTTAAGGACACAGGACTGGGGTGAAGGGGGCCGGAGGCCTGCAGGTGGCAATGACATTCAGCGTCCACATGGAGACCAGGCTCAAGTGCATGGAGAGATGCGCTGACCAGTCAACAGATGCAGGAGCAGACAGGCTGCGAGACAGATGGGCCATGGACAGATGGGCAGAAAGAGCTCGGTCAGAAGGACAAGTCAGACAGTCAGACAGATGGACAGTCGCTTATACGGAAAGCTGGACAAGTCGTGGATTAACGAGCAGCTGGGAAGATGGACATATGGATGGACAGGTGGACAAACCCCTGATGTACTGCAGGCTGCGGCAGGCAGGCCCGGGGTGGTGACACCCAGATGAGGTACCTTTGTTGGCACAGGCCATCCACTGCAGGGGTGTGACGTCATAGTTGTGCTGCCCCACGGAGAAAGTGAACACACGCACCTGTGTGGGGCTCGAGGTTACTGCCATGGCCGCCAGAGGACAGCCCGCCCTGTACCGGGTCCGGGCCAGGGCAGCCCCTGCGGGGCTGAGCCTCACCGTCCGGTTGGGCCAGTTGTACTTCTCGAAGACGTCCTGCACGCGGTCTTCCCCGCCGTCCGTGAACATCATGATCATCTTATTGCAGTTGGCGCGGGTGATGTTGGACTGAGCAGGAGTAGGTGCGGTCAGGTGGCCTCGGCCCTCCCTCAGCCCAGGCTCGTGTCCCTCCCACGGTGGGCCCGGCCCTCCTCACCCACGGCAGACGGTGAGCTGCCTCCGTCTTGATAGCCTCGGCGTCCCGAGCCCGGGCCCTCGTGCACCCCCGGCCACCCGCTCGCCCTCCCACGGGGCTCACGTTCTGCAGCTGGTCGAAGGCGTACTCGAAGCCGGCCTTGTAGCCAGTGGTGCCCTTGGCCACCATGCCCTGCACCGCTTCCTTGAACACCTTCTTGTTACGCACATTGGCCTGCACCAGGTGTGTGAAGCATGACACGGGCTGGGCCTTCTCATTGAACTGCAGGGACAGAGTGGTCAGGGGCCTCAGGCTGAGCAGGGTGGGTAGCTGCTGCATGCGGGCGGGGGTCACGTGACCCCTTCCTGGCCTGGCTGTGGTCTTGGCACTCACCGAGGCGACGTTTACATAGTCGTCGTCAGAGAGCGTGTCCAGCATCTCGCAGACGGACGTCTTCATCAGCTTCAGGGTCAAGCCGCTCACGCTGCCACTCCTGGGGAGGCCATGGAGGTGCCAGGTAGGTCTCAGGGATTCTCCTGCCATTCCCCTGTGACGCCCCCAGCAGCAGATTCTGGTCCCTCGCCCTGCCCCCACCCCACCTGTCAGCCTTGTTCACTCACACGTCCACGATGATGACCATGTCCTTGGGCGATGAGGCCCCCTGGATATACCTGGCCAGGAGAAGCCTCAGTTAGGGCCAGCCTCACCGGGACCTCGTGGGGCCTTCCTTCCCCCACCTTTGGCTCAATATGTTTCTACTGAGCACCCACCGCACAGGTCAGACAGGCTCCTGGGCACTGAGGAGTCCACGTGCACTAAAACAGACAGTCCTTGCCCATGACGTGAGCACCCCGGCCCCCTGGCATGTGAACAAGCCCAGGGAGGGGTAAGCAGATGGTCAGAGGGTACAGGGGGCATGTTCCCTGGCCTGGTGTCTCGGTCCCAAGGGCAGAGTGTAGCTGCGTGTGGGAATGAACAGGGGGCAGGCAGGAAGGGAGGAGGTCAAGGGGTGCTGCAGGAGAGGCAGGGAAGGGGCAGGAGTGGGGCAGCGGTGGCCAACCCTACAGAGATGTCATCCCTTGGGAACTCCCACTGGCCCGGGCCTCAGTCCTGAGGTGGTGGAATGCCTGGCAGCGGATGGGGGCAGAGGCAGCTGGGAGGCCTGCCTGGGTGATGGGATCCATTTTCCAGTGGCAACGATGTGTGAAATGAAAATTGGATAGAGCTGGCTGCGCCTGCTCAGAGGCCTGGATATCGGGAGGGAGGGGGGCAGGCGGGAGAGGTGGCAGAGCTTGGGGTGTCCCTCCCCAGCCCCTCCTTGCTCACTCACCAGGGTCTCCTTCGGACGTCGTACAGGTCTATTTTCTTGGGGGCTCGCCACGGGGTGGCTGTAGGAAGAAAGGAGGTGAGGGGGACTGCGGGGGCGCTGAGGGGAGAGTCGGGCCCCGGGAGCCAGTTAGTGTAGGCGTGACCACATCCCAGCCCCACGGAGCCCAGGAAGAGTGGGCTGGGAGGTGGAGGAGGGTCGGGTGCTGAGCGGACCGGGGAGATGAGCTGGCACCTACCTGGGTAGTAGCGAGTGACCCCTGTGGCACTGCCAAAGACCTGCCATAGCAGCGTGGGGTCCTGCCTGCGGTTCTCGATGAACACATTCTCCAGGGCCTCCGTCCAGTTGAGCTCATTGAGGATGACGGTGGCTGCGGGGAACACGAGCGGCTGGGGTGGGGAGTGCCTGGGGTGTCCCCTGCCGCACCTCACCCTGGCGACACCGTGCTTGTGCCCCCAGATTTTGAAAGCCTTTCCTACCCTCTGCCCATCCAGACTCTCCCTCATTCCCCAGGGCTCAGCTAGCCAGCTCCTCCAGGAAGACCTCCTGGTGCTACTCTCCCTGGCATCAAAGAAACAGCCTCGAGAGTCCTTCAGTCAGGTCCCACATGGTCGGCAGGGCAGCTGCGGGCCCGGAAGAGGGGCCACCCAGGTGGCAGGGATCTGTGAGCAGGGATGCCGGTCCAGCAGGCTGCCTGGCACTTGCAGCTGGTCCCCTGGGAGCTCACCCACTCAGCATGCACTCCGGGCTGCAGCCACAAGAAAGCAATTAAGGGCCCGATGATGGGGCTGGAATTATTCAGCTATTAAGGTACCTGATAAGCTGGAAGCCACTCAGCTCCATGATTAATCAACTGGGGCCAGGAGCAGGCAGGGGTGGGGGCAGGGGCCCTCTGAGGGGCAGGGCCTGTGCCATGCTCCTGCTCCCACAGAGCCGCGAGCACGTGCACCCCAGCACGGCCTGCCCCCTTCACAGATCGCCTGCATCTCCGCCCAGTGTGTCCGGCAAGGCAGTGACCCTCTCGCTGCCAAGCCGACCTGCCAGCAGCCTGCCTGCCACCCCGGGCACAGGTGCTCACGCCTACGTCCTCTTCTGCCCTGCAGGACCCCAGTGGGTCTCGCCCTCTCTCCCTTCCCCAGCCTCTGGAGCTGCTTCTCTGTACCCCGACGTTCTTCTATGCACACTCACAGAGCAAAGGAATGGATTCCATCCTGCGGATGCCGCAACCAAGGCAGACTCAGGAAGGCTTAGGCAGGACCCCAATCCCCACGTATAGGCTGGCCCTAAACCTGCCGTGTGTGTGTGTGTGTGTGTGTGTGTGTGTGTGTGATCACTGCAGTGTACCTGTCCTGCGTGTGGAATGCAGAAGCACAGCAGAAGCTGTCCCTGCTTCTGCCCAGCCTCTGGACCACACCCACTCCCTCAGGGCTGTCGTTTCGTCTTCTAGTCTCTTTGGCCTCCTTTCTTCTCGGGAGGAACACAGACACCATCATCTCTGCTCCTGTCCCCCCAAGATCCCCATCAAAGATTCAGCCCAAGGGAGAACGAGGAATGTCTTCTGAGGCTGTTCTCTTCAGCAGAGCCTTTGAGCTGGAACCTTTAGAGCAGGCAAGGAGCGGTGATTCTGACACAATGCTTTGGGCCCCGCACAGGCTGGGGGTGCTGGCACCAGGCTGGGCACTCTGCCCTCTGCTCGCTGGCTCCCTCACTCGCTCCAGAGTGTGGGTCTCGCTGTGTCTCCTCTGCGGCCTCATCCCTCCCCTCCCCTGCTCTCACTCCCTGTCTCTGTCCCTGCGGCTTCCCTTAACTGATCATAATGTGAAAACAAAAGCCATTTCTAGCATTGGCTGTGCCTATTGAACAGTATGTTATGGTCCCGTTCCTAATTTAGAAACTTAGCGAGTTGAACAATTTCTATTTTTCTCTTTAAGGAAAAAATAAAGCCAGGCTCTCAACTGTCTTACATAGTACTGCCTGCCCTGGGAGAGTCTGCCTGGCAAGTCCTACCCCTCACTGGGCCTCAGTTTCCCCATCTGCACAGTAACAGGCTGAGGGCAGACTGTCCCCCTCTAGCTGACAGCAAGAGGGTTCCTGACTCACGTCGAGAGCCAAGAGAGGACCCTCTCTGGCTGGCTGTCCCAGCGGGTACTCAGGACCACACGCACGCACAAGCACCCCGCTCCTGCCTGGCAAGGGCCTGCTCCCGCACCCACATGCATACCCTCAGATCACGCTGAGTTGGGAAACGGGGACCATGCCCCCTCAGGCAGGCGATTACAGATTTAATTAAAAGTGACACAGTAAATAAAAAACATATAAAATGTAATTTGTGTGGGTAGTGAGGGGTGACTGGGGAGGGCGATGTGGCTCCTGTTTTAATTAGCGTGCCTGCCTGCGATAGTGCCCCTCTACTGGCTCGGGCAGGTGGCCTGTGGGCGGCCTGTGGGGGGCAGGCAGGGGGACATGCTCCCTCACCCCCACCCCCAGGTTACACAGTTGGCTGACTCTATGGGTAGAGAGGGCCTCCCTGAGGACCCTGGGGGATTCCCTCCATTTTGGAGATTACCCAATAGCTCTGGGACCTCTGACCTCCCCAACCAGTGGGCCCCTTGGATTCTGAGGTGACCCTGTAGGTACCCACAGAATTATGTCAGTAATAATACAGAGCTAGAGCTCTCCATTTAATGTTTGACTCTTGGTCTCTCCCCCCTACACCTTCTAAAATCCTTGGGAAGTTCATCTGCATGTCTGACTTAAATCTTTCTAGCTGTAGTGTTCTGGTTACCTCAAGTTCCTAGAGCTTAGAATCTCCACCATGTTTTATCAAATCCCCCTTCCCCACATCTTTAGCCCCTGGCTGCTCTGCACTGGAAACCATCTCTCCACCTCCTTGCCCCCCTCCTTCTAACTGTGCCAAGGAGGAGGAGGTGTTACAGAGTTGCTGGGAGGTGGCAGGAGGTGAATGGCACTGCGTATGCACCAGGGAGTGCACCGGACAGCGGGGCGATGCCGCCGGGCAGGTGGAGAGGGCTGGCCCGCTTGTCCTGCACACTTACAGCCTTTGTAAATGTCCGTGGGGATCTGCACAGCGGTGTATGAATAGTTGACCTTGTTCTTGAAGTTGGAGTCCTCAATGAAGTCCAGCCTTAGGGTGTTAGCCTTGGAACCCTTCTCCACATCCTCACTTTCAGGTTCATCCTGCAGAAAGGGACGCCCCACCTTACCCCGCCAGCATATCAGAGCTGGGAAATGGCGGAGTGGGGTCGGCAGACAGGGGAGGGCCAGGAGCATCTCAGACAGACTCGCAGTCACAGACAGAGAAAGAGATGGCGAGACACAGGGATAGTGGCCATGGGTATGGATCCCTCACCCAGGAGGCCCTTGACTCCACCTGACGCCCCTGCCCCACACATTTGCTAAATCTAAATGCCAAAACCGAAGCCAAACTGACCCCTCCCCACATCCTTGAAAACTAATTATCAGCGAAGGACGCAGAGCTCAAAGTCAGCGAGCGGAGTAGACTGCAGACCTCTGCTGACAAGGGCGCGCTTCGTGCCGTCCTGGCAGCCCTTCCCAGAAGCCCTGCACCCCACAGCCCCACTGTGCCCTGCCCATCCCTGCATGGGGCTCTTCTGGCACCAGGGAGAGGGCCCAGCCCCATCCGGGAGAGGGGCACCAAGCCCCTGCGGCAAGGTGGCTGTAGGGACTGAGTTGGGGGCCGTCCTGGGGAGAGCTGGGGTGGGTGGGGGCTCGCATTGAGATCTGTTGACCTCCAGAGAGAGGGTCTGTGGTGCCTGCTAGCTCCAGGACAGTAACGGCCCCCGTTGACTTTCTAAAATGAGCTGCAGCCGTCTGACAGGTGCCAATTACGGCATCTCTCGGCCGGGCAGCTGGGCATGCGCAGTGTGCCCCCGCCCACCACCACAGGCTGGCAGGAGTGGGTCTGCCACGACAGTGCTGATGCCGCAGCCCAGGAGGGGTGGGCAGGCACGGGTGCAGGTGCGCAGGGGGAAAGGGAGGGAAGATGGTGGTAGAGTGAAGGGGAAGACAGGGAAAAGCCAGATGAGAGCTGGAGACTGGGGGCCTTTGTGCCCTGGGAGGAAGGGCTGTAAGCAGTGCGCAGGTTCCCTAGCTGCCTCTCAAGACCCTGGTGAACACCCTCAGCCCAACCCGTTTCCTCTCTTCCTTGGCTCTCCCTTGGGAGCTGACCCCTTGTCACTGGGTCCTCGTACGCCCCCTGCGTCCTGCCTTTTGTCCAGGCTGTGTCTGGTCTGGGGAGAGGTTATCAGTCCTGCCTGGTCTAGCCTCCCCCCACCCAGATGTGCTCTCCCTTTCCCGGGAGTGCTCTGGGTTCACTGTCAGGCCTGGGGGATGGGAGGTGCAGTGAGCTGGCTTGGTGGAGGGTGTTGGTGCAACTTGAAGTGTAGAACTCCTCAAGGGTAGATTTTGCACAGCAAATTCCAAGCCCGTGCTGCTCTCCCATTGTCCCTCACCCAGTGTGCTGCCCCCTGCCCACCTCAGCACGCCTTAGGAGGGCCCTCAAAACCCCCTGGATGCTGGGTAAAGCTGGGGCAGGCAGCCTCAGAGCGTGGAGGCCAGAGCGCAGAGCTGCCGCCTCTGAGGCGTGCGCCACTCACGTTCCACAAAGAGGAGGGGAGGTGCGGGAGAAGAAAGCCCCCGAAATGTCAGCGGCAGATGAAGGGCGCTGGAAAATTTAATCTTCCAACTTTTCCAACTAATGTGACATTTGGATTCCGTTCTGATAAGCTATCAGCTGGCGAACTTTTTCCTTCCTTCTCTTTCCCCCACCCCCACCTTCTGGCTGGTAATTTAAAAGTAAATGGTCTAGAAAGATCTCTAACTGTACCTCTGGCAAAGATTAAAAAACAAAACAACACAACAAGCAGGGGAGCCAGCACACGAGCTTGTGCTGGTATTTATACCAGGGCCTAACTGACCTGAGCCCGGCCCGCCCAGGGTGAATCTCCCTGCTTGGGCCCTTCTCAGTTTCCCAGCAGATGTCCAAGGGGCCAGGGCCAGGGTATCAGTGCTTCACAGCCAGGGGCCAGGGGTTCTGGGTACAGGGAATTCAGGGTTTTCTGCTCGGGGGCGGGGCACCAGGCCAGTCAAGGAGCCCTTCAGTGCCACCCCCACAGCCAGGGTTTTGTACGGTGGGTAACCGCAGTCTCCTGGTTTATATTTAATGCACTGATTGCTAAAATTACAGCCCGCTGCTGAGGGGGGGGTAAGGAATTAGATTCAGGGTCTAATTAAAGGTTCGCTCTTCATTTGAATTTCAGATTCCAGCTTTAATTTTAGCAACTTCTCTGGAAGCCACGGAGGCTCAGCCAAGGGGGAAGCACACCTGCTTTAGCCCACCCAACCCGCCTCCTCGGGCCCCCTGCCCGCCTGCCCTCCTGAAGACTCATCCGGGCCAGCCTGGCACCATGGACCCTGTGCAGGGCTCCTCTCCAGCCTGCCCACCTCCTGGCATCATTGGGCACCTTCTGCTCACCTCAGGACCCCCCTAGACTGCTAGGTCTGGGAGAGGAAAGCTGGACTTTGGGGTTCTTGCACCAGCGAGCACAGGCGGGCCCCTGCACTGAGCTGCTGGGATACCTCTGACTACAGAGGGAGCAGTCAGATTCAACATTTGCCTCAAAGGCAGGCAGGTGGACTGGGCCTTGACACCAGACACTGTCTGCCCCACATGCCCTGAGGCCCTCTTGACGTGTCTGTAGGGACCCCCCAAATGGTCACATCGCTTTCCTGTGGGTCCTCTGGTGATGGGGACCTGTCTCACAGGGTGGCCCCAACCCATCAACGACATGGAAGCAAAAGAGCAGTGGGATTCCTGCTTCTGTCAGTCCGCACCACTTCCAAGGTGGTGACCGCACTGGCCTGGAGCCCTCACCTGTGCCTGGAGAATGGGCACAGGGAAGCAGCTGTCCTGACCCGCAGTGGACTCCCCGCGGCGCGGCACCCTGCGTCCCGGCCCCGCCTGCCGCCTCCAGGAAGCCCTTCCTAGCGGCCCCTCTCTCCTGGCTCGTGTGCACTCAGGGACCCCCTTGATGCTGACCGCTGAACTGACCTAGAGGAGGGGTCCATCACACTGCCCATGGACAGGGGCAGGATCTGCCCCACACTGCTCAGGGCAGCTGTGCCCTTAGTGACAGAGAGAGCCCTGAGGAGTCAGGCCCCCAAGGGAGCCCTGGGAAGTTGAGGTGGGGGCCTGTGCCCCCACAGCGCTGCAGGGCTGAGCTCAGAATGCAGAGCAGTGAGTCTTGACACGCGTGTTACAGGGGCTCTGGCAGCGCCCTCCTACCTCCGTGCAGGTGGGGACACTCACCAGCTCAGCATCGGCTTTGGCGTCATAGTACATGATGTCTTCCTCCTGGTGTGGGAGAGAGGATCCAATACTCACAGCTCAGTCTCCGAGGTGCAGCCAAGACACCCAGCCCCAAGGTCGGGATCTGGCTGGCCCTCCCCGCAAGCCCGAGCCCCATTCAGGGAGGGTTGGGTGAGCCAGACTGTTATGCCCCCCTCCCACCCCCTGCCAGGACGTCCTCAGGGGCCCCTCACAGGCTCCAGGGGGATGGGGTGCCTGGCTCACACCCCCAGACTCCCCGACCCAGCGCCAGGGCCTCTGCCCTGCAGCCCTGGGAGGCAGCGTTAGAGGAGCCTTTGTGCAGAGACTGGCTGAGGCAGCACCGGGGGAGTGAGGAAGATGGGAAAATAGAGCTGAGTCTGGGTAAGAGTGAAATAATGACTCGACACTGCATCTTCCAATTTCTTCTATTAAAAAGCCTGCTCATTACGGGCATGTACTTATTAATTATCTGTGATTTGTTGTGAAATACAAGGGGGTTTACACAACAGGAGCGGGAGACAACAAAGCCCAGCCCGCCGCCTGCCTCCCGGTCCTCCCCCGCCTGTGCTGGCCCCACCCATCCTGGCCCCGCCGCCCGCCCGCCGCCTGGGTTCTTGGCCATCTGCGCGTCATAATCACTGGTCACCCCAGGGACCCGTTACACAAACGGGCTAATTTCATGTTTAATGATCTTTAATCAGAACTGAGCACGGCTGACAGAGGCCGCCAGGTGAACCTGGTGCCATCAAGCCACCCACTCAGGAGAAGCCACCCCACCCCCGCGCCCGCGGGCCCCGGGGCCAGGGCACTGAGCCCCTGCTCCTCAGCCCTGTTTGTACAGCAAAACCAGCAGCAGGGCATGGTAACCCCTTGTTCAGCGGGGGCCTGTTTCTTTGTGGTCTTCAAATTGGAGTGATGAACAGGATGCTCCCAAGAGTCTGGCTGTCAGCAGCAAGCACAGACCCCCCCTTTTTCCGTGGTGGCAGAATCACTTTGGTCACCCCTTGCCCAGGCCTGGCTGAGTGCCATTTGCTGTGTGACCTCAGGGCGGCTTTGTTCCCTCTCTGAGCTCAAGCTCCTCATGCTCAGGGAACGGCTTGGCCTTGGTGACTGCCCAGGTGATGGGTCTGAGACCATGGTTTGAAGAGGTTGGGACTGGGGTTTACTGGGAATCCCAGTTATGGGCTGGTATCCCATCAGAGGTCTGGGGGTGCTGGCTAGTGGCTGGACCTGCAGGCATAGTGCAAGCACTCCAGAACCCTGAATGCATGCCTGGCACCATGCTTGGGCAAAATCCCAACCTCTTGAATGTAAGACCGAAGGTGACCTGATAGTTTTGGTCATCTGAGGCATCCGCTGTGTCTAGCGCTTGACACTTACAGGGTTCTGTGACCAACAGCCGGTGACCTCATCACACAGGCAAGGACACTACACAGGGGCAGGAAAGGCTCCTGCCCCCGGCTTCAACCCACCTTCCCAAGTCATCTGCAACCCTCCTGCCCACCCTCCGGTTCTGGAGGACGGGAGCCAGGTGGGCCCGGGCGGGGGCCGGGCCAGGCTCCAGGGTGCCGGGCCTTTCCCCGCGCTCTGCTCTGACCGAAGCGCTTAATGAAAGCTGACATTACATCAAACACAATAAGGAGTTTCGGTTGATGAAGATCATTCCTGAACACACAAACCCATTAAACCGAGGGGAAAAAATATCAATTCAACACACTCGCTGGTGAAAAGAAAATGTGATTTGTTATCTAAAAGGGGGTTATAAACACAGCTCTGATGCTCTTTCCCTCCATAATGAAAACAGGCGGGCACGGCGGGAGGACTGCGGATTAGGACACGGGGCTTTACTCACCAACTTCTTAGGCAAACCATCTGCAAGGGCAGGAAAGGGCATGGGTAGGGGGTCAGGCCCCCTTAGGCCTCCAGAGGCTGGGGCGCTTCCTGTGGCTGTGCCCAGGACCCCCGCATCCACTCGACCACCCCTCCAGCTGCTGCACTGGCTCCCTTTCTCTGTTTGTCCTGCTGTTCACGGTCTCAGTGGAGGGTCAGATGTCAGGGGCATCGGAGACACAGGGGAACATGCCACACAAGACGACTCGGGCAGACTGTGGGTGAGGCTCAGGAACCTGTTTCCTCTTTCCCAGGGGCTTCTGTAGGCAGGACTCCTCCCCATGTTCCCCGACTGAGGGGGCCAGGGCTGCCCCCTTGGAAGGGAGAGCAGCATAAGATGGTGGTGGGCAAGGCCACGCGTGTGAAAGGACGTCAGCAACACAGCTGTGGTTGCTGTGCTTACTGTGACTGAAGCTGGGGGTGCGGCGATAAAGACCATCCGCACTGGGGTGGGGCGGTCCCTGGAAATGCCTCCGTATGGCTTTGGCTCACACAGTGCCCGTGTCCACCACTGATGCCCCGTCACTAGGTAAACCACAAGGAGGTAGCAACTCCTGCAGATGACACGCAGGGGTCTCGGCAAAGGGTTCTGGCTTCACATCCTGAACCGGTGAGAGCTGGATCCTGAGTAGTCAGTGGGCCCTGTGGCCCCATGAGGGTGCCCAGGGTTCACCCCAACCTCACCAATGAGGCAAGGGGTGCCTGTTGAATCCTGTAGCCTCAATGAGGCTTTACCTTGGGAGCCTCATTGGGTAGGCCTAGGAGGGTCCACACAGTCTTGGGAGCTGGGCCACCCTGTGGGGGCCCCCTTATGTTTGCAACTCCATAGCTCACAGTTGGGGTGTGAATGTGGAAGAAATCCACTGGCTGGGTGAAATGGGAATCAATCCTTAATGCCTCACATTAGGTATCCATACCCTTGACATTCCTCTCTGTTACCTGGTATTTTAGGGGCCGTTTTGCTCAAGCTGGGCAGGGGAGGAACCACCCCCCCTGAGCTCACACACAAACCCTCCCTTCCCCACCCTGAGTGTATCTGTGTCCACAAGTGACACATGAGGGGTAGGCCTGGGAGGGTCCACACAGCCCTTGTGTAGGTGACACATCCATCTCCTTAGCTGACAGTGAGTGCAGGAGAGGGCTCGAGGGGCTCAGGAGAGTGGGGAACGGTGAGGAAGTGAACACAGGGTGAATGTGGGCAGTAGCAGTGGCATCGACAGTTAGTGCTGTGGAAGGTGGCTGCTGTGACCTGCCAGACCTGGCTGCCGCCTGCCCATCAGGCCCCTGGGCAGGGCCCAGGCCAGCCACCCGGCTGCACAAGTCAGGACGCTTGGCCTTCCTGCCCTGGCCCAGCGCCAGCTCAGCTCAGCTCAGCTCAGCCAAGAGGACTGTTTTCTGAGACAGCCGTCTGTCGCCGGCGTGGCGGAGAGGCAGGCAGTGGGCCCAGTGGCTGGGCAGACCTCAGGCGGAGGAGGCCACCTGTCCTGTCCAGCCGGGTCCTCTGGCCTAGCCCCGCCTCCACAGGCCTCCCTGTTGATTTCCAGAGTCACCTCTCCGCTCAGACTCCCAGTGCAGAACCGCTTCCTTCACTAGGCTTCCAGGGAAGGGCTTGGTCTCCTGCAGGCCCTGGTGTTGGCATTGAGGCCCAGGGCTAATGGGCTCTCCTGCCTCCTTCACCCGCGCTCTGGCCCAGCTCCTCCCTAGTGGCAGTTCGGTGGCAGATAACTCTGGCACAGTGAGGTGCTGGCACCAGGCATGGTGTCCAGCAGGTGGACCATCTTCATCCACCCTAATTGTAATGGGCACCAGAGCACCTGCTGCCTGTCGGTGGGGGTCATGGGGTGCTACCTGCTCACCAGGGCCATCGTTTCTTTGGTGTCCAAGGGGTGGGACAAGGGCTGTGGCTCTAGGTCCCCTGCCATGGCCAGGTGTGTGGGACGTGGCTGGTCGTGACCCAGGAGGAGGGAGAGGAGCAGAGGGCGTCACATCCACACATCTCCCCTTGCTCTCCTGTCCCACCTCTAACTCTGCAGGCTCCAGGCTCCGCCAACTCCCTGAGCCGGTGCTGATGGCGTGTGTGTGCGCATGTGTGCGTGTGTGTGTACGTGTATGTGAGGACACCGCTTTCACTTCTCAGGAGTCTGAACACAGAGGGCCACACCTTCCTGGCTCAGCAGTGGATTCCAGTCTGCTCTCAAGGACCAAGCGTCTCCTCTGTGACCAGGACTAGGTGCCACGCTCCCCATCTCAGAGCTAAGAAGACTGAGCTCCAGCTGGCACAAGCACAGTAGTGGGCAGTGCTGGGTGAGACCTGGCAGAGCTGTGCGTGAGGCACGCAGGTGAGCCCACTGCAACGCCGCCCGGGGAAGCCTGCACTGGGAGCCGCCTGCGACCGAGGTACCCTACCTGGGCACTGTTGGCAGTGGGGGCTAGTCCCAGGGTAGGGGCTAGAAAGAGAACCCCACAAAGTTAACTGAGGCTAGCCTTTGCCCTTCTGCAAGAAGGGCATTCCCGAGAGAAGACCCGGCTTGTATAAAGGGCCTGAGTTTGAGGCTGGGGTTGCGACCCAGGCCAGGTGGCTCTCTGAGTACTGGGGAGGACGTTGTTCCTTATCTGCCACCTCCTGAAGGTCACAGGGAGGGATGTGGTTTCAAGATGGGTAGTGTTCCTGCAAAGGACAACAACATGCCCGTTCTCCAGCCTCCAGTTCCTGTGCCCCGTGGCAGGCGCAGCCCCCACCTGCAGCTGCCACCAGCTCTCCCTGGCAGACCAGGCGGGCCGGCCAGAGCTGGCTGATAGGCAGCACGAGCACGGATGCCCGGCAGTCTGGCAGCTGGGGCAGCGGTGATTCCAGGGACTAACCGGCCCGACACTGCAGTTGGAAAGGCGGGGGCGACTGCAGATCTGCCCTGCCCAGACACTGGGGGGACAGATGGGCAGCGGGCAGATGGGCTGCAGGGGTGGGCGGGGTGGTGGGCACTGGGCAATCGAGGCTGGCCCAGCTGGTCCCGGGTCACACCCACAGCTGGAGGCATCTCAGGTCAAGCTGGGAGGAAGGGTGCAGGCCAGTCAGAGCCCACTCCGACCTTATTTCTGGACACCCAGGGCCCATGGGCTGGTGTGACTAGCGAGGCCATCACACCATCACCCACTTAGCACCTACAAGGCCTAATATGTGGCCCATGCTCTCGCATGGCGCGCCTAAGCTGACTGGCGGCACCAACGCCAGCTAGCCCCTTGCCACGTGGAGAAGCCGGTGCCCCCGTCTGGGCCCCTAGGCACTGGCAGCCGGTGTGCAGAGCAGGTCCTCAAGCAGCACCTGTTTTCCCCCGACACCTGCCCTCCATCCCGCAATCCCCACGCTGCCCACGCAGGCTTGGGGTAAGCTGTTCCTGCCTCGGGGGTTGGGAGAAGCCAAAATCAGGAGTCAGGCGGGATGACCACGGAAAGCCTGGGTTTTCTGCAGTCAAGGAGACAGAACAGGACGTGGGGCCTGGACTGAGAGAGAGGGCGGGTCCTTTAACCGCCTGTTCCCCAGTTCCTGTGCGTGCGCACCTGTGCCTGCTCAGTCTGCCTGTGGGGGTGGGAGGGAAGCACATGGTCAGGAGCAAACGGAGCAGGGAGAGGGGTGGAGGGTGCCCGATGCCCAGAGGGGGAAGGACTGAAGGGCAAGGAGTGGGTGGAGCTGCACCAGGAAAGGGCAGACAAGCTGGGCCTCCAGGAGGAAGAGTGGGCATTTGGGTGAGGGGCTCAGAAGGCCTGGAGTGAGGTATCAGCGTGTCTGGAGCACAGGATGAGGGGGAGGAGAGAGGCCAGCAGGGGAGGCGGATCCGCAGGCTTAGGGCTGGGCACCACCTAGCTCCCACCTGGCAGTAAAAAGAGGATGCCAAGGTGTAGGCCAGGCGTGGCAGGGCTGAGTGGCCTGGGGGATGAGGACTGGGGAGGGCAACAGCTTTGGGTAGCGTGGGTCATGCCAACAGGTCACCTCAGGGAGGGCTGACCCCTCTGTGCCCAGTTTTCTTATCAATTAAGTAGGAGAATCCCATCCCCCTCCTAGAGACCCAGATCTAGGGCTGGAGCGAGTCAGGCCGCTGTCTCCATATTTGTCCCCTGGTCCCAGAGGGCAGCTCTCGGTGCCTCTCTCTGTGTTTAGCAGAGAGCCCACCAGGAGGCATGGCCAGGCTGCCCTGAAGGCCAGTGAGCCCTGCCAACTGGTCTGGTCCCCGGGGGTCCCACCATCCTTGGTGTTGGGGTTCCCTGAACTTGGAGGAATCCTAACCCTAACCCTAACCCTAACCCTAGTTTCTCGTCCCTCTTAGTATGACCCTCTGAGCCTCTGGTCTGACAGAAAGGGTGTGGGTGTACCCAGGCCCCCTAAAGTCAAACACAGCTGCCTGAACTGGTGAGGGCTACCTGGGTTTGGTGTTGGGCAGTGGGCGTCCCTGCTCTCCCCCACATCTGGGCCCTCCCGCCCTCTGTAGAGCTCTATGCCAGCTCCTCACACCCCCACTCCCTTAGGCTTCTGAGCTCTGCCGGTGGGAGGGGAGGCTTGTGGCCGAGGCAGCCCGAGGGCCTCCTGGAAGATGGGCTACTGCGCAGGGCAGTCCTGCCAAGGGGGTAGGGGCCCTGCTCCTGGCGTCTCTTCCAGGTCAGTGTAGTAAAGTCTCCGAGAAGAACTGAAGTCAAGAGGCGCCAGGAGCTCTTCAGTGAGTCTGGAGACCCGTCACCTCCAAGGAGTCACCAACTTTGAGGAGCACCTCTTCAGAGGGCCCTGTCCACTCACAGGGACTCTACAGCTCCTCTGGGGTGCGATGGCAGCCTCACATCTGTGCCCCATATCCCAGCGCCAAGGGGAGCCACACATGTTTGCTGAATGTTTGACAAAGGTTCTCGGCTCTACCCCACAGAGCCCTTGGCGCCCTTCCAGTGGGCCTGGGAGGCCCCCTCCCCCACATTCACATTCACCCTGGGGGTGGCAGGGCCTGCGGGTTGGGAGGCAATGCAGTTCTTACCTTGATGTTGTCCTGCCAGCGGTGGGCTTTCTGGAAGCCCTCTGCAGCGTCAGCCAGTCTCTGAGGGAAAGAGCAAAAGGAGGTCAGGCTGAGGAGGGCCTGTATACGCCCCAAATCCTTCTCCATCCCAGCACTCCCTGGGGCCAGGCTGGCTCAGACTCTCTTCTCCCATCCTGCTGGACCCTCAAGACTGCTTGGCCCAGCATTCCCCAGCATGTTGTGTGGGCCCTTTCCCAGCCACAGCAGGTTCACAGGAAAGGAGAGGCACACAGAGAGGTGAGAGCCTCTCCGTGGGGCTCCCTATCCTTCCGCCCAGCTAGCTCTCCTGCCCACTGGATGGCGGGGGGGCCCCCAGTACACAGCAGGCTCCAGACTCTGGAGTCAAGCCCCATTGCCATCACTGTCGCTCTCTACCCGCTTGAAGCCAGAGTCACCAGAAGAAGGCGCTCCCCAGCCAGGAGTGAATCACCACAAGTGACAATGTCTCGCTGACATGTCTTTGGCCCCAGCTTGCTCAGGGCCCAGCAGGTGTCCAGAGCTCACCTCTGTCAGCCAGGCCCATCACCGCTGAACTCGCCCACCTTCCTAAGCCCCTTCCCAGCAGGCGTTCCCAGGTCTCCTGGCCACAGGATCCTGGCCTGGCCTTTGGGGCTGTTTGCTCCTCCACAGGCTGTTTGCCTGTGCTTGTGAGCGGTGTGTCCGTGCCTCCCACACCTTGTTACCAGCCACAGCTGGTGTTACCAGACTGTGTGATGTGTGGAGATGTGGCAGAGCGCTGGCCTCTCACCGTCCGGAGGGGGAGACAGACAGAAAACCAGGCAGAACTACTAGGGCAGGAAGAACCACTGTGCTTCTGGGAAGCTCAGTGCTGTGGGAAATTGGTATAGGACGGAAGGCTTCCTGGAGGAGGCCCGAGATTTGTTCACCCCCAGGGCCAGAACCCCAGCTTCCCAGAGATTCTTATCCAGGGGTACTGTCCCTCCAGGAAGTCTTGGGGCTCCTAGAGGGGACTACACCTGGGCCCTGAGAGTGGAATCCTATTGGCCTTCACTGGCCAGGATGACCAACGGGCCACCTGCTCCCCCAGGCCAGCCGCACACCATGTGCATGTGTCACCATTCACAGCATGCCCAGTGCCCTCTCTAGGCGAGGATGTCCAGGCAGAAGTGAGCAGACCTGGTAAGGTCACGTAGCGAGTCCGGGTCAGGATGGGACCCTGAGCCTGGTCCTCGCCACCACACTTGCCCTGCCCCGTCCAGGGTCTGAAGAAACACTCCACAGGGCCCACCCGCCTGGGTGAAGTTGGTAGGCTGTGGTCTCCCAGCCCAGCCCCTCCATCCCGTGGTCCCGCCTCCAGGCGTCCAGCTCCAACTCCGAAGGCCTGTTCCTGAGGTCCTTGGTGTTCAGGACACTGCTCCCAACCACCAGTCAGGCCTGATGTGGCAAACAGGTCCCAGAGGGAGATTCTAATAACGCCTGGCAGCGGCCCATTAGGACACAGAGACCAGCTTTCCCTCCCGTCTGGCAAGATACAATGTGTGTGTATGTGTGCGTGTGCGTGGATGTGCATGTGTGGCTTGGTGGGACTCCCTGCAGAGCTGTGACCTCCACTCTCTGGGGCAGGATGCCACCCCAGGTGGTGAGAAAGGCTGTCCAGAGCCATCCCCACTCCTGCTAGGCCTGGCTCCCCCTCCTCCTCGGGCAGAGTGCTGAATGCTGGGAAACTGAGCCTGGGGGGCCGGTGAACAGGGCAGGGAATTCTCCCTCAGACTTAAGCACCCTTCCTTCATGGTGGGAGTCCCTCCTGGCTTCCTTCTCCTGCTACCCTCCTTAGGCCTCACAGGCCTGTGTTCCAGGAACCACAGGCCTCTCTATTCCTACATCCTGCCCCTCCTGAGCTCCTGGACACTTTCCTGGGGTGTGAACTCACAACTCCCTCTCTTGGAGTGAGCCCATGCACCCTGGGACCGCTGCCCCTTGTTTGATTTCACTTGAACCACCTACTATCTGTCCCCAGCCTAGTCTCTGTCCTCGCCCAGGCTCCTTCGTCCTCTCTTGCCCTGCATCTTCTATTCTCCACATGTCACCTGGAGCCCTCGAAATGCGGATCAGATGGTGTGGCCAGCCCCATTCCCCCCAACTCTTCAGCAGCCTCCTATTCCTCTGCATAGCAAAGGTGAAGTTTTCTTTAAGTCCTGAAAGGCCCACCCGTGCCCTCCTCCTGTCCTTCTCTCTCCATCCTGGGCCTCCGCCGAGCCTGAGCCACACCTTAACCCCAACTTAACCCCGACGAGCCCGCAGCAGCCTTCCAAGGAGGTCATCGCGGTGTGACATGTATGGCGAGCAAGACGTCACTGATGTTACTTGAGCACCTACTATGCAATCTCAACACCTGGCCTGGAAGAGAGGGCACCCTTGGGGCTGAGCCTTGGGCAATCACTCCACGTCCCCTTTCCTTGCCAGCGGCCCACTCAGGGGATGAGGCTGGGGCAGGTGTAGGAGCAGTCTGACCAGGTCCCTGGCCACAGGGTTACGGGGTTACAAACTCCAGTGGAAGTCTCCAAAGAGGGCCAGGCCCTTGAGGAGCTGGCTTCTCCTGGTTCTACCTGCACCCTGGCCAGGGGTTACCAGCTCCTTCATGTTCTCAGGGCTCAGGTCTGACCCTGGGATTCTCAGGCACCAGGCACACGGTGCCTGCCAGCCTCTCCGGCTCCCCAGCCTAGCAGCCAAGGTGAGGGAGACCCAGGGAGGGAGGCCCAGCTGCCAGCCTCCTTGAACTCATGGAGTCCCACGGGCTCGAAGGCCCAGGTCAGCCCGCTGACTCGTGAATAACGGAGTTGCAATAGCCACAGCGAAAGGATTACTTTTAATCCTCAGTAACGATCAAGCCATTATTATTTTTTCGGTGTTACAGATCAATCAGTCCATCCCCGGGCGCTGGACGTGTGGAAACTGCTAAACACACAGGCCTGGTGGTGCGGGAGGAAGGGCAGAGGCAGCTGAATGGGGGTGGAGTGGGCAGGCTGTGGCTGTACACAGTCTCGGCCCGGGGATGAGAGGTGGGAGAACTGGGGCTACCCACCGGCACACGTGAGGGGCCCCACGTGGCAATCGGAGCCTGGAGCCAGGAGCCCTGGCTCGGGTCCAACGCCAGGCTTCCTCGAGCATACGGCTTCCCCTTAGCCCCAGGACTCAATGTCCTGCTATAAATTGGAGATAGTAGCTGCACCGACTCACAGGGAGGGCAGGGTCTTGCTAGCCGCCTTGCTCCAAACCCCAGAATCTGCACAGGAGTCACTCCCTGGAGTTTCTCTTGTGGGCTCTTGCCCACCTCTTTCTGTCTGGGACACGGGCCCCATCATCTCACCCAGCTCTATTCGTCTATCTGGAAGCCTCGTTGCTCCTTCCTAGTCCATGCGTCCCCCTCCCCTATGAGATCCTCGGCACCTTCCACTCCTGTCTCCCTGGTCAGACCTGCTCAGGACTGCCTAGGAGACGGGCTTGCAGTCCTGCCTCCACCCTGCCCAAGGTTTTCCCTCCCAGCGTTTCCTCCCACCTCTCTTGGGTCTTCCCGATGGCCTGGGTAGAGAAGGAAATTGAGGCCCAGAGGTGAAGGGAGAACCTACCAAGGCTCCCTGTGGCACGGACAGAGGAGGCCACAGCTCAGATGTCTCCAGGACTCTCTCCTGTCTGGGGAGAGGTGCTTCCTTCCCACCCCTGCCCCTGAGCTTCTGCTCCCTTAGAGCCCACTCACCCCCGGGGTCTTTGGTTCTCCTGCTACAAGGACCCTGCACCATTTGCTCCCTCCTTGTCCTTTCTCACCCAGACCCCTCCAGCCTGGTGATCCTTGAAGGGCTGGTTAGTTTAGACTCCTCTCCTGCCCCTCCCTGACTCCTGTTAAGCCCGTCTGCTCCTATCGTGGCCCTCAGAGAAGCCTCTGCCTTGTCTGCTTGCCTGTTCTTCCTTGAGCTCTGAGGGTGGTGGGGGCAGTAAAGGGTGGCTGTTGAGTTTACAGTAACCCAGCTCCTAGCACACAGTAGGTGAATATCTGCTAAATCAAGGTCAGAGTGTCTCTGATGTGGGTAGAGGTCTGGGTTTGAGTTTGACCCTGCATGGCCAGCTGTGTGGCCCCAGGGGAGTGGCTTAACCTCTCTGAGCCTCTTCCTCATCACATCTCGGAGGGTCAGGGCTGCCACTGAAAGTGACACTGCCACGAAGTGGCCGCTGGGCTGGCCTGCAATGTTGCTGCGGGGCCAAGGTGTGGTGAGATTGCTGAGCCGGGCTGCTCACGGCCAAGCCCATCATGATAACAGCGGGCATTTCAGAGGCAATTATCAGAGAGTTTCACTTAACAATCAATTTCCCTCAGCTCGGGAAACTGTTCTTACAGGAAAAGGCATGAAAGAGAAGGACTGGTGATGCGCTGGGCTGGGGACAAAGCTCCCCTGGGGAGCAGCAAGACACCTTCCAATTTCACTAAGTTAAATTGCCGTGTAATGCCACCACAGTGGGTGCCCCTCTGAAGCTCACGCCTGGAGGGGAGGCCCTACTGTGCGCTAGGCGGGGAGAGGCTGGGTGTGGGGGGCTGCACCCCTCAACCTTTTCCACCCTCTTGGTGGCCTGCTCCACCCCCAGGCTGGTTGACCCCACTTTTCCCGGCCTCCTTCCCTAGGCCATCCCTCTTTCCTCCAATACCCTCTTACCTGGGCGTCCCCACTCCCCCATGCTGGCCTAGCCCAAAAAGGCCTGGGGAATAATAGCCCGTCAGTCAGGATTTGTTCTGTGCAGTCCAGAGGGAAAAACTGTACAAGTTTTTTGGCCTTAATTAGTTACAGCTGCTCCCTCTTCTAAGAGGATATGAGAGGCTTAGGATGAAAGGCCCTGAACTCACGGGGCACAGGATATTGAGATCTGGGCCCCGGGGGCTGAGCCAGCAGAAGCCGTGATGGGGGCTCTGAGGAGGAGGTGAGGGGCAGCACAGTCCCAGCACCGGAGAGCGCTGGCTGAGGGTTGCTGGGAAGGTGATGACGCAGGATGAATCAGACACTACCCTTGGCACCTGCCTGGGGCCAGGGCTGCACCCATGGGTGCAGTTAATCCAACAACAGGTGAAGGACTGTTACCATACCCCATGCCCTCCCTCCCCATGCCTAGCATTGAGAGGTGGGCTCTTTTGTTCCCCCTACTTTTATGGTTCAGAGCATTAGTATCAGCGTTGCTGATCCCCGGTGAGGAAGTGGGGGGCGGGGGGGATCAGGCCCAGGTTACAGCGCTGCTGGACCAGGAACATCCAGAAAAGGACCAGGTCTGGGCAGGTGGGGCTTGGCTGGTTGGGTTCAGGTGCCCACACCTCCCTCTCAGAGTGGTTCTTTTGCCCTTCCCCAAAGAAAGGGGGTTCGTAACTGGCCTCCTCCTGGATGCTGAGCCCACCCTCAACCTTGGTGTCACCTGGCCCAGATTCCGCAAGTGGGTAAGCACAGGGTGCCAAGCAGCCCCTGCCCAGCCCAGCACCATCGCCATTGCCACCCTCTCCCCTCCTGTGCCCGAGGCCTGCCCCGCAGGCCCTGTATTAGCTCCGTATTGTGCACTGATAGATACTAAATACAGATTTCCAATTTCCAGAGCTGTTATGGTCTAATGAGTAAATAATATACATATTTAAAACTGTCGAAAAACATATCTGCATAATTAAAATATCTGCATAATAATGAAGCAAGATGCAGCTTAGTAAGGCGGGATCTGGAGCCCCAGGGCTGCCAGCGGGTCGGTGCGCAGGCGGGGTGGTGAGGGGTTCCGGGCCCTGTGGGGCTGTCCTTCCTGCCATCTCAGCCTGGGACAGCATTTGTCTGTCCACTCTTGCTCTAGGCAGGTACCTCTACAGTGAGGGACCAGGAGAACCCCAACCTGACCCCAGCCTTGTACAGCCTGTGGCCTGGGGAGCCACACCTGTGGACAGTCTGCCGCGCCATGAGCCGTGGCTGCTGGCACGACCCTGACGGCAGCACACGGTGGGTTGCGTGTCATGGGCACGACCTTGCACACCAGGACCTTCAGAAGCACGTGATTTAGTGGGTTCACCCACGCGGATGGAGCAGGCAGAGGAAGCCCCGTGACTTGGCAATGGCAGGTGGTGGAGACACCAGCGGCTCTGCCTTCCCATTAGGTGTGCTGCCAACACCAGTGCCTCCTGGGCAGGGCGGACACTTGCCCTTGCCCTCCTGGCTTCCTGCACTTCTTTTGGGGCCCCCTTTACCCCTTCCTGCTTCCACACTGCATGCCTTTGGCTCCTACCAGGCCCTATCTGAACCCACCCTTTGCTGTAGTAACAGCGCTGCAAGCTTAATGCTAAAACAACTGCTGAACAAAACAAACAGCCAAACCCCAGACCAAAATCCCAGCAACTGAAGCCGCAGGGAAAATAACAAGCACCCCGAGCCTGCAAAGGGCGCCCAGGGAAGCCATCACGTGGGCCCGCACTGTCGTCGGCAGCGACCGGCTTTCTGACCTTCTCCCTCACCGGCTGCGCCGTGTCCTCCACAAGTTGATAAGAAAATTAGTAAAATGGATTTTTTCTTTAAAAAAAAAGGTCAGGATTCATGTAACAGGGAAAAACTCATTCCGGTTGTGGCTCCCTTCTGGAGGGGGGCACCCGCCTCTCCGCCCCCGGGCCTGGGCTTGTTCACTCCCCGAGGCCATCACGGGCTTGGTTATCGATTCCTGAACTCCTTAGTCCTGCCAGCATTTCAATTTCCCAGGAAAACTATGAAGCAGTGAGGAGTGGCTGGTGATGAAGGTGGACACGGGGCGGGGGACCTGGTGTTACAGAGATGCGAATTTCAGAGCAGACGGGAGTCCCAGACCATCCTGGGCACCCAGGACGGTGGCTACGCTGTACTCTGCCACGGGAGGGCATCTGAATAAGCCACGCTCTTACTGCTGCTCCATTACCAGAGAGTGAATGTTTCACCCCAGGGACAGGCGGGTCACGAACTCTGAGACACTGCTTCCCAGGGAGGAAAGCCGGTGAAGTAGCACTCGGTGGGGACACAAATTCCTCTGGCTTCACTGCTTTAGTTTTTACTTGGACCCACGGCCCGCCCTGAGAGCGGGCCCCACATGTCATGGGAGTGAAATGTACGGACAGAGCAGAGGGCAAGGACAGGGGCACTCACAGGGGCTGCTTGAATCGATACAGTGGTTTTTAGAGACTGCAGATTCAGCTGGCACAGGGCTGCTTCTGGAGCAGGTGGGCGGGACCCTGGAGAGCCACACACTGGGGTGGCAGGACAGGCCTGGCTCTTGGGACCCTGCCCTAGCCCATCGCTGCTGCTGCTCTGGGTTCCCTGCTGAGCACGTGTGAGGGCTCCCTGACGAGAAATAAGTCAGTAAATCCACATTTGGGCTTGGCCCGGAGCCCAGTCACATGGAAGCACCTCGCCCCAAGGAACCAGAGCTGAGGGCTGGGCCCTGTGGACTCCAAGCTGCGGGGGCTTGTTTCAAGGTTCTGTCCTTCCCAACACAACTCCTCGGACGCGCAAAGGGAGGGCCCTACCACGACGGCACCCCCTCAGCCCCCACAGGAATCCCACACATTTCTCAGGTGATTCAGTCCTTGGTGAGTCAGTGAAATTTCTCCTAATTTTGCCAGTTTTGTCAGCTTCCCTCCCACTGAATTATGACCCAGTGTCACTCAGCAAAGCTCTTTCATCCTCAAAAAACGCAGATAGTCAGGTGAGGGTGTCAGGCTGTCGGCCATTCTCTGGTTAGAAGAGTAAGGACGTGTCACTTACTCAAGTGTGCCATGTGAGCCTCTCCCCCTCATCAGGCCACCTGCTAGGCTCCTGGGTGTGGCCATGTGACAATGCCCAGCCCAGTCGCCTTGCCACAAAGGCTGGGAGGCCTGTGCTCTTGAGGCTTGGTGTCGGACCCAATGCGTAATTTCGGAGCCATTATCCTTATCTGTCTGGCCTCAGTTTCTCAACTGTATCATGGGGGGCAAGGCTGCGGGGCTGTGGACAGGGTGGAGACGCACCTGAGAGACAGGTCAGGTCCTGGGTTGCTCTTTCCCTCAGCCGCACACCAGGGACCACCTTATCTTCTCTGACCTCGGCTGACTTGGCCCCCTCCAAGCTCACGCTCCTCAGCACTGCCTCTGTCCCACGCTCAGAGCATGCCCTCCAGCCTCGCTCTGCCCCAGGCAGGAACCGAAGTGTCCTATTTAACCCATCCAAGCGAGCTGGGTCATCCCTTCACCAAGGTCACTTCTTGGGCGTGGCTATACTGCAAAGCCCCTGCTCCCTCATCCTCCTTTCTCAGCAGGCCTCTCAGAGCCCTCCCCCAACTTCAGGGGTTTAGGATGAGGTCCTATGCGCCACACTTCCACACCTTCATCCTCCCAAACACTGCCTGTGGCCCCCCGATCTCTGTCCAGCGCTACCTAGGTCCCCTGACCATTCCTCCCTTTCTCATCGCCAACATTTACAGGGCACGGTGTGGTCTGGCCTTGCTACCCCCACATCCTCCCAGCAGGTGACTGAGCTCTGCCCTTCTGCCATGCCTGGGCTACCTCATCTTGTTTGTGCTGTGCTCTAAGCCTGGACCGCCCTTCCCTTCCCTTCCCCTCACTGGGCCACTCCTCGCCCTTTAGAGTCAGTGTCCATCTATTCCAGGAACCCTGCCAGGGTGGATTTTCAGAATCCTGTGTGGTGCCTCCATCACTGCTGTGTCTCTCCCTCCCAGATGTGGTTTCTTAGGGTAGGGACTTTTGATTCATGGGTCTAGGAGCCCCAGTGCTGGGCACAGACCAGTTCAACCCAGAAGTGCAACATGGGGGGCCTCCCTGGTGGCGCAGCGGTTAAGCGCTGTGCTGTGGAGCTGTCGGCAGCGGCGATGCGAGTTCGACGCCCGGCCAGGGAGAATCCCACATGGCGCGGCAGACCTCTCCTGCCTCGCCCGCTGCTCCCCTCAGCAGTGGATTTCTGATCTGCCTGTTCTGCTACCCGCTCTGTCTCTGGTGAACCCTCTTGCCGCCCCACGCCTCTGGCCTATACCCCAACTTGTATGTATAAATAAAAAATAAATCTTTAAAAAAAAAAAAAGAAGTGCAACGTGGTCTTAGACTTCCACTGTGGCCAGTGACCCAGGGGGTGGGGTGGTGTGGGAGGAAGGAGTCAGAAGGTCCCCTTAGGGGCCTAGTGGCTTGGAGGCCTGGGTTTCTCTGGGATGGAGACAGCAGAAACCAGACCAGAGGCAGCAGGGAATGACAAAGAGCAGGGATCCAAGATGGTGCAGAGGTCACGGTGTGGGCAGGGGGAAGCTGAGTTTAATGATAAGCCTCACTGTACATTCCATGCAGAAGGATTCAAGGGGTTGCCTCGGGTCTGAACTGCTGATGTCAGCTCTCCCAAGCCCACTCTGGACCCTGTGGAAATGCATCCACCAGTCCCACCCAGCTGCTGCCAACTCAAGGAAGTCAGATCTGGAAGCAAAAAGGCACTGGGGGCCTGCCGGAGGGAGACTGGGGATGATGTAGGCCCTCATTTGGCCAGATCAGCCAGGTGTTGCGTCCCTGGGGAGTACAGCACCCTCTACCAGTGCGTTCTCATGGCACATTCTAACACTCTCCTCTAGTAAGTTCCCTCAAATGCCTCTATGCTCTACCATGGCTTAGGGACAGGACATAGGAGGGTGGCAATTCCAGTGGGGGAATGTGACCTTCCCTTTTTTTCTTTCAACAAATGTTTGTTAAGTACCTACTGTGTGCCTGGCCTGTGGCAGGCATGAGGAGGTCAGCAAGCAGTGTAGACAAGGCCCCACTTCCACACAGTGTGCCATCAGGAGGTTCTTTATATCCCACCTTTCTTATTACTGCAATTCAGACTCACTGTCACGGGCAAAGAACTTGACAGAGGCCTCTGCAGCAAGAGCTGCCTGAAGCAGCGACTTCATTGACAGAATTTAGGAGTGCCAGGAGGCCCCTCTGCTGTGAAATGTATTTCCACCTGAAAGCTGAACCTGAGCACATTCTACCAACTAGAACAGCTGAGCAGCCTGTGAGGACAGCAGAGCCCAAGCCCCCTCAGTCGCCATGCTCCCTTTCCATGATGTTATTTTTATACTTTTTCCTAAAACACAGCCTTAGCGGGCCCTTCTCGACTCTATTAACATTAGGAATCTAATCAGTAATCAGGCAGCTCATAATTTTCTGATTAGCTCTGATTAGGCCCAACCTGGGTGGGGGGAAGAGGGGAGTGGGACATTGAGAAGGGAGGCGGGGCTGGAGGGGCACTGGGACGTGCCTGATGGGGCACTGGCCAGGTTGGGGATGGAGAGCAGAAGGGAAGAGTCTCTGGCCCCACTATCTTCTATCCTGGGGGAGGGCATGGCGTGGAATCTTGGGTTCTACTGGATTGGAGGATTCACTTGGGTCAGAGTGCAAGGGCATCAGGGAAGAGGTCCCTGGCCCACCTTGCAGCAGGGACCTCAGGGCAGGCTGGGCTCAGACTTTCAGAACCATGGACAGAGGCGAAAGGGTCAGGCAGGCCAGCCTCAAGGGCCAGGTTTAGGAATTGACCTGGGTCTGGCCTGCCCAGGGCCCTTTTGGTCACAGTCCAGAAGTGATCCCAGATGTAGCCTGAGTGATGGTGACAGCGATGCGTATGCTGCAAAATGTGACTGTGACAGGGAGGACCCACTGGCCGCTCTCACTGAGTACACCACACAGAGGGCCTGGAATGACAATCATCATCTCAACTTGGAGACAGTGAGGCTGGGGGCCCCCCTGCACACTGGGGGAGCTAAAGCATGGAGGGACCACCCAAGCCACAGTGCCAGCTGGGGCTAGGTCTTGGACCTGCACAGAGGCATCCTCTAGGCCTGTGGTCTGTTTTTCATCTTTGTAACACATCCTGAGAAGCATGGTGCCTGCCAAGTCAGACCTCCAAGGACTGCCACACGTACCCCACCCTGCCCCATCCCTGCACCTGGCTGACCACAAAGCCCTGCTCATCCCTATCCACTGGTCCTCTCCACAGGCCCAGACTCCTCAGAGTCACATCCCGGAGCCTTGGTCGGGTCAGGGTTTGAGTGGCCTGTGCCCTGCGCTGGACCACAGGTCACCACCCCTTGCTGGATGCACCATCCAGATGACCTCTGGCAAAATGCACAAGGCTGTTGGAGGAGACGTGCACAGCTAATGCCATGCAAATTGGCACGAAGGCAATCAGTCTGACTCTAAAAGCTGCCCCACCGGCCGCAGGCTGGCTCATTGTCTTTTCTGTCAATTTGCATCTCATTACCCAGAAGGCTGTGCTTACTGGAGGTTAAAAAAAAAAGAGAACCGAGCAAGCCTACCGCATCCTGTCTTCGGCTAGCGCACAGCCTATGAGTGTGACAGGGCTGCTCGGTGGGCTGCCCCTGAGATGCACTCCACTGGGCACCCACCGGCCCTATCACCTCCATCACCATCGCTACCACCACAGTGTTACTCTCATCACCTCCATCATCACTACTGATTACCCTGAACCACCGCCAACATTCCCCATCACCACTGCCACTGTTACCTCTATCACTACTGCCCAAGGTACCCTCATCACCCTGGCACCACCACCATTACTCCCACAGTCCCCGCCAGTGTTATTCTCATCACCATTAGCGCTGTTGCCCCCAGCTATACTCCCTTCATCAATCATCGATGTCACCCCCCTCACGTTCATGTTCGCCACCAGCAACTCCATCACTACCGTCATGTTCCTCATCACAGTCACCAATACTGTTAGCGTCATCTCCACCGACACCATCCACCGCTGACCCATTACCAACATCACCTCCATTACCACTACCTTTACCACTATAACCATCACTCCACTGGGGCATCTCCACTAGAGCCTTGGGTCTCCTCGTGATAACCGCCACTGTCACTGCCCTCGCCACCATCTGCTGGCATCACCTCCATGTCCCTGAGGAAAGTCTGATGAACAGGCAGAGATCACTCATTCTTTATCTTTCTGCCCATCACCCGCCAGTGTCATCGCAAGGTCAGGGAACCTGTAGACCAATGACCCAGTGATCACAGACCTAATAAATCAATGACGCAAGTTTGGTCTGGACACTGAGGCTCATCACTGGGTGTCCCAGGAAAGAGAACCTCAAGGCCAGGCTGTGGGGTGGGGGTGCTTTCCACTCTGGCAGGGCCCTGGGAGAGGGGGCCTTAGTTTGTTTTCCTGATCAGTGTCTACAGTGTTCCATGGGGCAGGACTGGGAGCTGTGTGCATAGCAAGGGAAACTGATGCCCTCACAACCTTCATTACTTCATCCCCAAAATGGGGCTTCTCGAGCCTTGAAATCATGATGGGAGGAGGCTAAGCATCAAGGACTCACCTGAAGATCAGATAAAACCTATGAAGGAGTGTGGTTACATCAAGCTGGGGGGGCTTCCTGGAAGAGAGACCAGCAGACCAAACTTGAAGGATAAGGCCAGAGGGAGGCCAGAGGGGAGGGTGTTCCCAACAGGAGCCTCAGCAGGGCAGAGCTGTGGGGGTGGGAGAGAGGAGGCTTCTCTGTGAAGAGAGGAGGCAGCGAGGGCCAGGCAGCTGATGCCGTCTTGGCTCCTTCAGAGCCTCCCGGGCATCCACGGTATCTGTTCTCACGTGCTTCACCCCTTGCTTCACACGTTCTCTCTAAGCTCTAGGAAACCTGATGGTTATTCCCATTCCGCCGACAAAGACGCCAAGCCTGAACCAAGATGAACTAGGGGCTCCCCTACAGAGGTCACCCAGAGGAGTGGGAATCCAAGCCAGATCTTTCCGCCCCAAGCTGTGAGTTCACTGGGCGTGGACGCCCGACACCTTGCCCTACCGCTGCCTGCCAGCTTTAGTGGGAGCAGCATGGGCCCCATCTGGGACACAAAGCCGGGCACTGACTGGCCTGGGGGCGATGCTGGGGGCCTGGACAGAGGCGATAGGCAGACAAAGGCCTGGAGGTAGAGGGTGGGGTGGGCACAGCCTGGTTGCCAGGTGGAAACGCCCAGGGTAAAAGCTGCTCTGAATACTGACTGCATCCCGCTGCTGCAATCAGCCTCGACACTTGGTTATTACGAGGAGTAAAGGCGGCCGGCGGGACAGCTGGAGCCTTGGCGACAACATTTAAGGCGTTTGTCAGAGCCGTGGGACACGGGCTGCCAGGCGCTAATGGCTTCTACTTGCTGCTGCCAAGTGAGAAGAGGGCGGGCCGGCGGAGGCGGCCTTGCTCCTGCCCGGGCCCCGTGCCTGCCTCATGCTGCGAGGCTGTTCCACGGCAGGTAGGGCCCACCTGGGCCTTACAGATGCCTAGCAACGGCCACAGAGCGACGGCACCAGCTGGGGAGGGTGTGGCAAGAGACACGCAGCACGTTCCTGCCTATTTGGGGCATATTTGCCACCTCCACCTGTGTTCATATTGCAGCCTCCTCTCCCCTTGGGACAAGAGTCTGGGGGTCTATTTTTTCATCATGCTTTCTCCCAGGAAAGGGGACCCTAATCCCAGCTGGTAAAGGCTAAGCCCCTGATCTCAGTCGTTGAGGTGGCCTTTGTCTGGGCGACTCCTCTAGTGATGGACGCACAAGAGATTCAGATCCATTCTGACTGGTGCGTTCAGCAACCCTGGTCTTGGATTTCCTTCCTGTGAAATGGGAAAATGGCATCATGTACCCAGGGTGTCTGGATGCATCCATGAGAAAACAGAACACTGAAGTTCTGGCCGCAAGGAGCCCAGTGGCACCTGGTCTTACTAGGAATGACTGATAAGAAAGCCAGACGTCACCAGGGAGTGGGGAGGAGAGCGGATCCAGGGTTGCCTGAAGAAGAAGGTTGTTCTGGAGAAGATGCCAAAGCAAAGTACAGGGGAGGGTCAGGGGTTTTCCAGGAAGGAGAAACCCAAGGCCAGGTGATTAGGTGGGACTGTGAGTAAAAATATGTTCCTGAAATATACAGCGTTGGCAAGGAATTCCTGTGCCTGGGAGTGCACTGGCAGGACATGGCACTAGCGCTTTCTGATTCATGTATTGTCATGGGCGATGCCACCCAGCGTCTACCCCAGCACTGGTCATTCATTCATTAATCCCCAGGGCAGCCCCTACAAAGCAGGTCTCATTTCCACCCCATTTGCAGATGAGGAAACTGAACTCAGAGGTGATTATTCAGTTTTTCTGCACTCACAGCTCTGGAGGGGGGCTGTATCACTAAGCCCCTCTCCCTATTGACAGATCCACCTGTGAGATACCCTGAGTCCCCTCTGGGGAGGAGGCAGCACTTTGGTTGGCTGTGAACCAGAGAGCAGGGGATGGGGAACACTGGGGTGGGGGAGGGGCGGGGGGCAGCAGGAGACCAAGCTAGGCCTGAGCACCATCTTAGCTTCACAGCACAACCTTGTACTTGTCCTGCTGTGTGGCCTCTGAGTCCCTGTCCCTTTCCCAAAGCACAGATTGAGGCTGGGGAGGTAGGAGTTGTTGCCTTGTTCAAGGTCATCCAGTGAACTCTGCCCCCTCCCCCACCCCGAGCCTTCCTCCATGTGGAGTCAGCCTCCAGCACTGCTGCCACGCTCAGCCTGTGACCCCCACCATGGCATCAGGGTTGGGGGTGAGGCACTGAGGTAGGTTTGTGTTCATCAGTGTTGAGGGCAGCTGCACCGGGCTCTGTCTGGGCTGGAGACTGGACTTGGAGGGATAGCAGGCCCATCCCCCAGGGAACAAGCCTTGAGTCCTGGGCTGGCCTGGTAGGCCCCAGGGTAATCCTATAACGCCCATGCAGGTAGAAAAAGTCAAAGCTCACCAAGAGATTGGACTCCCCTAGGATGTGGGGTGAGCAGTGAGGCTAAAGTAGAACATGCTCAAACGTTTGCATCTACCTCCCTTCCTGAACCCACAGGAGTGAGGTGGGTCTTTGTGCCCCAGTGTCCGTCCAGCTTCAGCCACCAAGATACTCAAGGCCTCTGATCCCAGTCCACTGCTCTACCTGGCCCAGGCCTGCTGTCCCTTTCCCGGGGCGCAGCGTTGACCTGAGGCCTTATCAACACTCCAGAGCCCCTGCTCCAGAACACCCTCCACCCCTGAGGACCCCTCCATAGGGAAAGGAGGTAGTCAGAACCCCTGTGATCCCTATGAGGCCTTCCCCAAGGGAGGTCTGCCAAGCAGAAGAAAAGTGGGGTCTTTGGCGCTAGTAGGGCGTAGGCAAGAAGGCCTCTTTCATCTGATGCTGTGTCAGACAGCTCTGCAGTCCTGGGGGTGGAGGGCTCAGTTAGAGGAGAATGTGCGCACGTGCATTTGGATGCGGCCCCGTGTTGCATGCCAGCATGTGCTCAGGCGCACCCGCACACGCTGGGTGGGTCCTCACATCCGTGTCCTGAGTTTACCTCCGCAGCCGCCTCCTAAGGCGGGGCAGTGCTGGTTGCTGCTGTGGCTGGGTGGGGCGGCTCACTGGTCTACTGCTCCTGTACCCACAAGTTCCACCTCCTGCCCCTTCATGCCCAAGCAGACCCTTCTGGCTACCAGCTGCCTCGTTCACGCCTGGTGGTCCCCTCCTCAAAATTACCCTTGATTTGTCCTTTGGTTTGCCTTCCTCCCAGCCCTCAACCCAGCTTGTGATCACTGTTTTATTTTATCCCAACTAACTGCAGTATGGAGTAAATGACCCCCAGGGGTGCTCTTTTTTCCAACAAACATGTTGGTGGCCTCTGCTGGGTGCCAGAGACACAGGATGACTCAGTCTTGACCCCAGTCTCACGGAGCTCACAGTGAAGGGGAGGGGCTTCCTCTTGTCTCGCCCTCCACCCTTGTCCTCATAGTCACAGAACAGCCAGTACCAGGCTAGACACACACTGAGACCAGGAAACTGTATGTGCCAGTCCTGACCCAACTGCTCCAACACCTTAGTGATCACTTGGCACCCACAGTCCACAACACAACCACGGGGGTGGGGGGCGAGGTGCCACAGGTCCATTTTTCAGAAGAAGGCTCAGGACAATGCAGTGAGTACTCCAAGGCCGCAAAGTAGCAGGAAGAGGAACTGGGGCCCAAACCTAAGTCTGTTCGGCTGCAACATCAGCTCAGCTCTGTGGCCTCATCAGCTGCACCCATGTGGCCAGGGATGCCAGCACTTCGGGCAGCCCCTGCCTGTGGCCCCAGCACAGAATAGACGGGACTTGGATGCCTTGGGACATGCTCAGAGTCAAACTAGAACTATCATGAAAGCCCCCCCAATACACTGCACAGGACTCCAGACTGGCTTCCAAGGGGAGTAGATCTAAATGTCTCATCTCCTTTGGCTAGAATACAAAGCACCGGTTTCCTGTTTTCCTCTGGTTACCAGGAGGCTCAGAGTCAACCTGAGGCTCACCGAGAGAGACCGACCAAGTGCCCGGTCCTGAGGCTGTTCACCTTGGCTCTGCTGCCCCATCCTTGTTATTCACATTCTACCTTTTACTGCACGTGCTTTTGTGACGTGCTCCTCAATATAAGCCAAGTTAAACTCTCCTACCCTTGCGCACCCCCCATTCTCTTCTCTTCCAAGAGGCAGCCAGGCTCATGGGGGAGGAGCAGAAGGACTCTAGACAGGAATCAGGAGGCCCTGGTGCTCTGTGGGGGGTCAGGCAAGTTGCTCTCCCACCTTCAGTTCCCCCTTCCTGTACCCCTTTACCCTCCCCCACCAGGCAGCCTGGGTTGCTCTGGGAGCCTGGGCTGACTGAGGGCGGCAGGCCCTGCCGGAGCACAGCCCCGCCACCGGGCAGGTCGGCATCTGGCAGGCACAGCCATCTCCTGGAAAACGAGATGCCTCTTATTGAGATAACGAATCGCTCCATTTAGATCCAAATTAACCTCCCCCAATTACCCCATTTTCTACCACATTTCACCAGATCGAAATCCCTTCTGCCCGCACAGCCGTGTGCCCCTCCCGCCTGCACTCCCAAAGCCATGCCTGGTCCCTGCTCAGAGGCCCCTGGGAGGGTTGGCAATTGCACCACGTTTTTCTTTCTTCCTTTCCTTTATTTTTGAGGTGGGGGGAGGGTTGGGGGATGGGCAGGCTTGATGCAGCTGCTGCTCTGAGCAGTGGGAATTTTTATTTTATTTTTTTAGCTCATTCTTTGAAATAAGGATGCAATATGGGATCAATTTTTGATGACAGTGAAGTAAAAGGGGAAAATAGTAGCAATTTTCTCTTCTGAACATGCCCTATTTAATGGAAGGATGTCACGGTGGAGTTTCATCCAGAGGAGAGAGAGGACCTGCTTCCAGGGACACATGGTTGGTCAGAGAAGCCTGGCGGGGTCTCAGCCAGGCAGGGCCGGGCGTCCCCTGCTCCCAGGGCCTCCGGTCCGGGTGGCCATCAGGGCCCAGGGCCCTGAGCAGGCAGGGCTGGGCCGCAGGGCTCCCTGTCATCTCCCGGCCCAGCTGTGGTGGAGACATCACCTACCCTGACCCAGCCCCAGGGTGGACCCTCCCCCCTTCGAGCTCTGTGGGTCTCAGGCTGCATCAGAGCTGGGACCCCAGGGAATCTGGTGTTAATTAGGGTTATAAAATCCTGTCCAGCTGCTGCTACTGCCTTTGTGTCAAACGGAGGGAGCCTGAAACTGGTGGGGATGGAGAATGGGGGTGGAGGCTGGGAGGGGAAGGGGACAAGACCCCCTGGGATGGGGGTGAATGAAGTGCTGAATGAATCCTAAGCTGACCAGGACTGGGGGCAGTAAGAGTATCCAGCCCCTGGCTTGGGGTTCCGGAAGGAGAGGTAGGTTGAAGAAGAGGGCAGAAGTGAGGGGGTTTCTCAGGGGATATTATAGGAGGAATTGTCCCCCCAGTGTCAGAGATAAACTGGAGTCACACCTGGGCTTGGTGGGGTCAGGAAGCCAGTTCTGCAGGAATCTTGGGATCACTCCTGGGTGTCAGGGGGGACTACTCTGCTCCCCTGCTCTAAGTTGCCCAGGTGAGGTTGAAGTGCCCAGGCTGGATGGACGAGGAGGCCAGGTATCTGCCTGCCAGGGCCACATCTCCACCAAAACACCCACCTTGGAGCCCCATGAAACCTGGGGCATCCCCATAGTGACTAAGCAACACCTTGGCTAGCCTTGGGCCAGTCCTCCTGAAGTCCAGGCCCCCGACCATCTGTCCTTCGAGAACCCCCTCAGCATGCAGTGCAGGGACTGGGGACAGAATGAATTAGGCCTTCCCAGAACCCGAGCAGCTCAGCCCCGATGCCTCACGGCACACACACAGACCCTGCAGGCGGCTCCTGACCTGCAAACAGTGCACGGTCACACCAAGTCCCTGCACAGCACAGAGCCTGCAGTTATGAATAAGCTGGGAACATGTCTGTGCTGCACAGCCCTGGCCCAGGTGTGTGCCGCACGGCGGCTGACGACTTTGCTCTCCATGAGAAAAACGCTGGCCTCCCTGGAGCCTTTTCCCGTCCACCATCCACGGGCCCACTAAACATACAAGCAATTGGAACCTCCAAAGTGACCTTCATAGTCCTCACTACAAGGTCAAAGCAGCTCTAGCAAGAACAGTCCCCGCTGCCTTCTCCGGGGTACCTAGAAACCAAGGGGCAAATGTCCTAAATGTCCGAGAGGGTAGTGGAGAGCCGGTAGGCTGGCCTAGTGTCCCACTGCCTGGCTGTCGACAGATGCCGCCCAAAACCACGCCCGCCACCTCCCTCCCCTCCTAGGCTGTGGCCCGGCCTCTGAAATAATTAGCAATTCTGCTCGACAAAACGCTGGCCCGATGGGATAATAAACTCCAACATCTGTCAGAAGAGCGAGCTCCTATGGAATTGCCAAGAGAAACATTTTTCTCCTCATTCAATTCGCATTTAAATCGAAAACAACCCCTCCAAGTCTGCGCCAGGCCGGCGGCACGGAGCTCCAGGAGCCCACAAGCTGTTCCCGGGCCTGCAAAGAGGCTTGGACGAGTGGCGATCACTCACACAAATTAACAAATCATTTTATTTAGAAATGAAGAGAATTTGTAAGTGACGGATGGCTTCAGAGCTACTGAGGAGGAGCGGAAGTCAGGCATGAGTCCTGGTGCCGTGCTGCTGGGGAGCCTTACGTCCCCCAGAAGAAAGACCTGGACAGTTCTATCAGGGGAACCAGTGCTCCCCATTTTCACAACCACCCAGCGTGGCAGGCAGGGCAGGAATCAAGTGGCCATTCTGTAGTGGGAAACTGAGGCTCGATGAAATGTCCAAGACCTCCAGGTTCTTCTGCCTGCCCAAAAAGGACACAGACCCTGCTCTCAGGGAGCCCCTTGGGCTGGCTGTGCCCCAGAACGGCCTCCCTGTCTTGTAATTCCACCTCAGGCCAGCAGGAGGTGCTGTGCAGATGACTGGGCTGGGTTAGATATGGACAATCCTTACTGTATCCAGGAAATTATTGAAATAAGAGCCCTGGAGACTTCCGTTCCAGGCCCAGGGCCTGAGATCATTTTCTATACAATGAAGGATGAAGACTTGACCCAACAAGGGACTGCCCAGTATTAGGGCTTTTGAAGACCAGGTGCCAGATACTAACATGTTAAAAAAAAAAATGTAGATAAATAAGGCCCAGTCCTGACTAGGTCCTTTTTTGGGGTTTCCTCTATGTCCATAGGTCTCTCATCCTACACCTGCTCATTCTCCTTCACTGCCTATGTGCGCTCATCAAGGACGTCACTGGTGCTGCAGTTTTCCCAGCAGATTGTGCAGTCTCTGAGTAGGTACAGTGCTGCTCTTTTCCTCCCAGGGGCCCTAGTGCCCAACTCTTGGTAACTACTTGGTGAATGAATGAATGAATGAATGCATGTCTGACTGCACAGACATCCAGATGCATGAAACAGGGGCTCCATAAATGTCTGGTTATAACAAAATACACTGACACTTCTGTGCTTTTGCATTCCCATCACCTTCTCCCCTCTGCCCAGGCAACTGTCTTCTGCCCTCTAATGCCCAGGGCAGTTGCTCTCTGTGCTGGGCCTCATGCCACTTAACTTCTCACGGTTGTGGTTACTATGGGGCAGGCACCAAGCTGGTTTATAAGGCTGCCATCCTGGGCCCAGGTTCTCTTGAGGTCACAGTGGGGCCTAATTCCTCCCGAGTCCCTCTTTGGGCCGGGGCTGGTCAGTGGGGGTCTGAGGGCATGGCCTGCCTCTGAGATCTTCCCAGCTGTGAATGTCGGGAGCTGCTGAGATAAACCCAGAAATGCCCCCAAAAGGAAAAGAGGGGGTTGTGAGGGGCAAGAAGACCGAAGGACCAGGTAGGAGAGGAGAGATGCCCAGGAAGGGAGGAAGACGTAGGTGAGACAGAGCTGGGAGTGTTGGGGCAATAGAGGCCTGTCTGAGCTTACTTCTCTGGTAGGTCACCTTTGTGCAGGAGGCCCAAGGAATGTTTCTTCCCCTAAACTATTGTGACTGTGAGCTAGGAGGCTCCGTCCACTTTGGGGAGGCTCCTGCTATGATTGCTGATGCAGTGTTTCCCACCGTGGGCCTTGGTGGACCACTGCCAAGGGGAGAGCCGACAAGGGAGGCATTCTGCAAACTTCAACCCTCTGTCCTGCACCCCCGGGCTCTGCAGAGAGAGTGGGGAACACTGAACAAGCAGGGGGCCACGTCAGATTTAGGTGGGATCCAGCAAGAGCTGCACTTAGGGAGACAGCTGGAGCTGTCCAGGGGGCTTGGGAGAGTCCCGTTGCTTTCTGCACCTCAACTTTCCAGTGTGTAAAACAGAGATACTCTTCAGAGAACTGCCTGCCTGTTGGTGCAGCGGCGAGGAAGCAGACAGGGGAGCGAGACGGTATGGCGAGGCTGCGTTCCAGGAGTGACAAAGGGTTTCCAAGCAGGAATGAGTAAGTGCACGTGTCTCCTTGGTACACACAGATACACAGACACACACGGGCACGCGTGGCTGAGAAGCACACGTGTACATGCTATCCGGAGCCATCCTGTGTGGGTAAAGGGCCCACTCCAGTCACTTATTGGCTTTAGGAGGGCCCAGTGTCACTGCTGTGAGTTCTCAAGGGCTCTTGAAATTGCCTTTTGCGGACACCAGCAGCTGCTCAGGGTGGTCTGCGGCTGCACAGCCCACCCCGCGCTTCTCACCGCCTGCTCGGGGGCACCATCAGCTGGCCCTGTCAGGCACGGTGGGTGTCTGCAGGGCTTAGGGAGGCTCTGCCTATTCTGATTCCTGGTAGGGGCAGGGCCGGGCACCAGGGAGGGGAAACCCTGCATATCCTCAGGGCTGTGTTGCAGTCGGGGAGATGGGGCTTGACTCGAGTCATGAGGAAGGACCGCCTCTTTCACCGCTTTATCCCCGCGAATGCTCCTGGTTAGCACCAGGATGTGTGTGGTGTGCGCCAACATTGACTCCTGCCTCCCTGATGTTTGTCCTCTGATATTCCTCTGACACCCCATTATGCATCTTTTTATTAACTTGTTTACCCTGTGCCTCCTGTCTGGCCCACAAGGTTCCCGGGGGCAGGACCACATCTGCCTCTGTCACTGCATGTCCCTACTGGCACACAGCAGACACTTGGTATACTTGGGGACTGAAGGGTGAAGTCTGGCTTGATGGGGTTCAGGGAGCACAAGATGTGCCAGAGTGGGGGAAAAAGCTGCCTATACCTGCCCCTATCAGTTTGGGAAATTGGCAGGCCCTGTGCAGGAGCCAGTCAGGAGCTAGCAGGGCTGCGAGAGGCAGGGCTGTATTTTGGCACCTAACAGCCACAAGAGGCTGCCTCTCCCTCCCCCGTGGGGGATGCACAATCTTCTTTCCTCTGATGGCTTCCACCCTGCCAGACCCAGAGCCACAGAGCCTCTGCCTGGGGGAAGGGCCAGACCAGGACACAAGCACTACACCTAGCAGGTGCTCAACATAGGTCTATGAAATGCGTAATACCCCTGCTTCCCTCATGAGGCCGCTAGCGCTCCCAGTGCCTGGAGTCTAAATCCCTGTGGCATTCAAGGACCTTCCCCGCAATGCCATATCCAGCTTCTTGGCCCCACACTGCCCCCTCCCCACAACCAGTCCACTGTCTAGAGCCCCTTTCTGCCCCTGCTTGTTCTGTGCCCCCATCTGGTCTGTCTACTGTTCCTTCCAGATAACCCCCACGTCCGGTCGTGCCCCACCCACTGTCATGGGCGTGTCTCCGTGGGGACTTCTGTGGCCAGTCGGGATGGCCTCTGGGTGAGCGGGCAGGACACAAGCACGGAGTGTCAGGAGGGGTGCTGCGGGCAGCCCAGGAGACAAGTGGGGGAGTGCCCTTGTTCTAGCCTCCAGGGCCAAGGCCCCCATGGCAGACCCTTCTCTGGTGATGCTGATGCTCCCTGTAGGGTCAGCCATGTCCCCTGCCCACTGCTGCAGGCTGGAGGGGAGGACGAGTGGAGGGATGGAGGGCACTGCAGGGGCACAGTCCTTGCTAGTGATGTCCCTGCTCCTCCCGCAGGCTTGGGCCAGGCTGCAGTCCTGAGTTCCTGAGTCTCCTGGGACTTGGCGGGGCGTGTGGGGGTGGGACACGTGCAGTCTGTGGTGGGGAATCTGAATGGGACACAGGGGTGTGCCTGGATGAGGCTTGTGAGTGTGTGCGGGTTTCCTGGGCTGGGCCTGGAAGCCCAGAGATGGAGGTGTTCAGCTGTAGAGGGGGAGGTGACAGGAACATGGGAAGGTGGTGACTTGGCACATACATATCCTGGGAGGGCTTATGGGCAAGGAAGTCTAAGCTGAAGTTTTTTAGAGGGAGAGCCAAGGAAACTGGCTTGGGCTTCAGCAAGAGGGATCATGGTTAGACACAAGGAAGAACTTCCAGACACTTAGTGGGCTCCAATTCTGAAATGGGAACCTGAGGACAGAGTGGTATGTTCCTCCAGAGTCAGGGGCAGGCTGATAGGCTGTTCCCTGGGAGATGGGGGATGGGTCAGCCCCCTTCCAGCTCCATCAACAGAGAAGCTGTTCTGGTCCCTGATACCAAGGACCTGTTTTTCTAGCATCCCAGGGGCCCTGATCTTCTTAACCAGGACCTGGCCTTGTGCCCCTGAGCTGAGCTGGGAATTCTATATGTGAGGCCTCTGTGACCCAGCTGGTGACTGTGAGGCCCATGATACCAGCTCTGGGCTGCACCTTGCCTGATGAGTAAAACTGGGGACACTTCTCCAACCTGTGACCAATGGGCTTGGGAGTGACCCTGAAGCCTCTGTAGCTAACGCATTCTCATGAGAAAGTGAGGGACTTTGCTCTGAAAACAGGCATGTCTGCGGTCTGAAATGATTATGTGGGACGTGGCGGGAGTGCCACAGACCTGGCAGACCTGGCAGTGACAGCCGGGGTTGGATCTGCAGAAGTGCCTTCTCTGGCAGAGCCCAGAAGCCAGGCACAGAATAGGGGGTGGCCAGCAGTCTCTCCGAGGCCAGGTTCTGGGTCCCCTGGGCCCCATGGAGACCCAGGAAGGCCTGACCTCTGCTCCTTGCCTGTCACCCCCGCCCCCCATCTCTCCTTACAAGAGGAAAATCACAGGGAAGCAAACCTTGGGGCGAGAAGGGAGAGAGTTTTTAATTAAAAGTTTAAGAGAATTCACATCCCAAGGGAGTTGAAGCAAGAGAAGGTGGGGAGACAGTGGGGGCAGTGGGGGGAGGGTGGCAAGGGAAAGTAGGCCACCCCAGCTGAGGCTACGAGCTCAGTCCTTCCAGTCACCCAGGTCTGACGCTGCAGCAGCGCTGAGCTACCGAGGGTCCTCTGCATAGATGAGCCTCGCAGCCTCTGGTCTTCCACCTGGGGAATGGGTGGGGGGCCACTACGCTCAGCTGTGATGGGAGGGTCAGAGCTACACCGAACTCCACCTCTGCACTGTTCACACTGCCTGGTTCCACCCTCAGGGGCGGGGACAGCAGATGTTCCTGTCACCAGGGAGGACAGGCCAGCTATTCCCCTTGGCCGGAGCTGTCATGTGGCTCTAGAGGGGGCTCCACATGTGCCCTGCCCATGGTCTACTCTCCCCAGAGGGCCCCACCTCATAGCTGGACCAGACCCTGGTTCAGCTGGGTCGGCTTTGGGCAGCCCACCCACTATGGGACCTTGCCCAGTAGGTGGGGTGGACAGAGATGTGTTAGGATAACTGGGGTTTTCAATGAACCATGTTTGTGCACACCTGTAAATAGTCTCAGTCCATCCATTCTAGGACACGGGTGCAGGGCAAAAGCCATCTGGCATCCTGCCCCTCTTCACTAGCTGCTCACGCCAGCCTGCTGCCATCCATACCCACTTCAGACAATGCCACTAGTACATCATTAATTAGTCTGAGTCCAGCTTGGGCCTGAGCAGTCCCCGAGTGTGAGCAGGTGTGCTCAGGTGTGCCAGGAGCCCTGGGTCTACAACATGTGTAACGGGGGTCTCGTGCAGGTACCGGGGCATGGGGAGGAGGGGGCGCAAGCTGGGGCAGGGCCAGAGTGGACCGTGAGGTGGCTCCAAGCCCAAAAATCTTCCTTCATTCCACCCCCTTCTACCCTTTCTTGGGTGAAGGGAAATCTGACAAATGTAATATTTTGCCAAACAAGCTAATTACACAGCAGTGAGATGAGATGAGCAGAAGAATATCTGATAAAAGGAGGCCCAGGTAAGTACATGGTGGTGGGCCAAGGTCAGAGTCAGCATCGGGAGGGGGGCAGCAGCCCCCTCACTCAGCCCACGGCCTTGGGCATCTGGGACGTGCGCCAGCGGCCCACGGACACGAGGATATACAGCTCCCGGCCACAGACCCCCCAGATGGGGTCCACGTGCAAACATGCCTCAGAGAAGGGAGAACACTGACTCTCAGGGCTGGAGCTTGTGCTGCGGTGGGGGTCCCCCACATGAATGTCTGAGGCAGAGGACAGGAGCCAGGGTCATGCCAATAGCTGGGCTGTCACTACTTTCCATTGGCTGAGCGGAGATGGCCCATTTTCTCTGCTGAAATGCCCGTAATTTATCCCCTGGCCCGGGGACAGGCACCGCCGTCTGGCTGGATGTGGGAGGTACACTAGCCAGGGAGCTCTTCCCACCCCATGTGTCCTACTCACTGGGCCTCGGCACTACAGGTGTGTAGGAAGATGACCGGGAAGCCCAAAGTCTGACAGTCTAAAGGCCGGGCCCAGCAGGGCTCCGAAGCCTCCAGCGCCTGGAGCCAACGGCCCCAGATGCAAGTTTTGAAAAGTTTCAAGTCCCTGCGGCCTCTGGCCGGAGGTGTGACGGATGCTGAACTTATAGGGACACGGAGACGAGGGGGTTGAGGTGGCAGGCCACCCCTCCGGCCCCCGTAACTGTGAGCTCCCCACGGCTGCGCCCCAAGCTTCCCTTATTTCCCTTCGGTGAGGCCAGCAAACATCTGGGAAGGACAGGGGCAGTGCAAAGAGCTGTCCGCTCGCTGACTATCGCCCTGGGGGTTCAGCCTTCTCATTTCGCAGCCTGCGCCTGTCTAACACCCCCGCCCTGTAAATGCCACCTTCACCCCATCTCCTCTTCACCTGTCCCAGGCTCTTTCTGTGCACACTGCAGACAATCCCTTGGTGCCTCCCCCATCCTGAGTCACCCTCCCTCTCCATCTTGCCATCCTTGGAGCATTGTTCCCTCTCCTGACAACCACAGGGGGCTCCTCCCTGACCACCCCTCCCCGCGGATCAGTGTATAAGTCTCCCCCAACCCCAAACTCAGAGGGTCCAACCCTGCCCCCCTCCCCTAGTCTAATCCAGCAGCCACACTGGACTCTACCTGTTCCTCCACCCATGCCCAGGCCTCCCCCAGGCTGTTCCCTTTCTCAGAATGTTCTCCCCTGCCCTCTGAGAGAAAAGCTCCCTCCTTCCCTCCAGCCTCAGAGCTACTTCTCTGTGGTTCCAAGTAAATGAGATGCTTTTCCACCAAATCCCAAAGTGACGGCGATCTTCCCTGTGGCCCAAGCCCCCGCCCGTCCCAGCGACAACCACGTGGCCAGTGTGTGCGTCTACACTGGCCAAGTCTTACCCACACCATCCCCCTGGTACTCCCATTAGGGGAGGTCTAACGACCCACTTACAGAGAGGGAAACAGAGTGAGAAGGGACTTGCCAGGAAAGGCCACACGGCGATGCTGCGGCCTAGCCACAGCCCTTCTGTGTCAATCTAGTCACCTGGTCGATGCCCCGGGGGCCTCTGTCTCCTGGGAGAGTCACCGGGGACTTTTTTCCACAAAAAGTCATCAGGCTTTTTGTGGAAAGCCTGAGGAAGTGGGTGGGGTCTCATTCCACCCATGGCTCTGTCACTTGGTCAACTGCCCCAGCCCCAAAGGGCGGAACAGCCTTGGCTGAAGGGTGGGGCCCGAGGTTCCCTTCAGGCTCAGGGCACATGGCTCCACGCTCCGACCTCTGTACCCGTCTGTCTCAGACAGTCGCCCCTCAGGACAAGTCGTCAGTCAAAAACTGTCATCTCTGCCCCCCGCCCCGGCCCTGGAGCTGTGGGTCCTCCACCCGGCTCACACTAACAGCTCACACAAGCGAGCCGGCCTGCCTGGCTCAGGTCCTCTCGAGGCCTCCTCTGGAATTCTGATCCCTGCTCTGACCTTGTCTTGCTGCCTGTCTATCCACCTGTCCATCTGCCTGACTGCTCAGGCCTCCTCTCCTTGGACGCCGCTAGACCTGCTGACTGGGAACTCTGGGTAGGGGAGGGTGGGGCTGAAGCCGGGGCTGTCAAAGGGATTCTGTATAGGGGGCAGGGGAGCCCAGTCCTCAAGACCTGAAGGCTGCCTTGGCCAGGAAGTGTCCGAGCTGTGCCAAGGGGAGATGACGCTGTGCCTTCCCCAGCCCTGCTCCCTGTTTGCGTCTGCTCTTGCTTGTTCGGGGCACCTAGCAAATGGGTGGGTCGTAGGTGGGAGCTGCCCACTCGGCACCAGCCTCAACCTCCCAGGGAGGGGCTGGACCCCCAGCTCCCAGGCAGCTGGCGGCCGGGGCCTCACCCGTGGCTATCTCCATAACTGGGCTCCAGCTGGTGTTGACACAGCAAACACGCTGCGACTCCCATTCGCTGAGGCACAGAGTGGGCAAATACAGGAAGGCTGGAATAAAGGACCCGGCAACCGTGACCAGCCTCTCAAACAAGGGCCCCGAGGCCTGTGCCAGGAGGCAGGAAGCATAGACAGAGGTGGGAGCTGGGGACGGGCCCTTGATACAGCGTTCAGACAGCAGATTGGCAAGACGTCTGCAGTCCAGCACGGGTGCACACGCTGGGCGGGGTCCCAAGCCTGTCTCATGCGGGGGCCCATCCCGTGGACACTCCCCTGAGAATCCCTTCCTGAGTCGGTATCACTAAGGCCTGGGCAGGAACTCTGATGACAGGTCTGTGAGGCTCTACTTGCTCCTATGGCACAGGTAAGAAAACTGAGGCCCAGAGACTGAGATTTGCCAAGGTGTCCTCTCAGTGCTTTTCAAGTGCAGAGTGGGGGCCAGAGTGCAGATGTGGGTGAAGCTCCTCATTCCTGGCCATCTTCTGGCTCAGAGCCTGGTCAAGGGCACCTTTTGAGGAGGCCTCATGGCCAGATGCTTTTTCTGAGTGCAAGGTCAAGACTGCAGGTTGTGGCATTAGGGGAGCCTCGGCTCGGCCCCAAGGAACAGCGTCTGCACTGGGCGCAGACACACCTCTGCCTCGAGACTCACCTCACCGGTCATCGTGCACGAGCTCTGCGGTGCCTGGTCAGTGGGCAAAGCTCTCACTGCCACCTGCATGCCACTGCCCAGCAGCAGAAACGCACTAGCCTCCCTCTGGCCCTTGCACTTGGCTTCACCCTCTGCCTGGTGTCCTCCCTGCCTCTCCCCTGTCTGGCTACGTCTCCGGTCACCCCGCCCCTGCCGCCCTGGGTTCCCTAGGCACCCTCAACATCCATGGGCTTACCAAGCGGCTCCACACTCGGTGGCAGGGGCCACATCACTGTCCCCTTGGGCAGCTGCTCTCCTCAGGGGGAAGCTCTGCAAGTCCACCCTGCCGTCCCTGGTAACCTGATGTGGTCTTGGGACACAGCACGTGCTCACTGCAGTAAATAGAGGCTGAGGGGAGCAAAGGCACCTAAGGGACCTGGATCCCATGACATGCTGAGCCAAGGTCACTTGGGCTCCCGCAGGTCAGGGGTCCCCACTTGGGGTTAGCATAACACCTGGGGTTGGTCCAGTCTCCAGGTACAGGCTTGGAGGAGAAAGCCAAGAGGTCTATGAGGGGCTTGCAGAGTCTCTTGCCAACCTCAGGGCCAGGTCTACGGCACCTCAGGCCAGGTGTACGGCATGGGGTGCTCCCAACCAGCACCCCCATGAGCTCACCTCTCCGGCAGGGACCACAGCCACAGTGGAAACACTGCTTACTGTGTCTCTTAAGTCATGAGACGAGAGTGACAGTGGCGACTGGCCACGCCCAGGGCTGCCTGCGGATGCAGCTACCACCCCAGAACTCAGGTGGGGGCCCTGCCTCTGGCTTTTGTCACCACCCTTCAGTGGAAACCGTGAGGCACAGGCTGCCCTGCTGGGCTTCCCAGCCCACCACACTTGTCTCAGCCCACTCAGCCTGAGTCACTTTGCTCACTCTCACCGCCAAGGCTCAGCACTTTCCTTCTTCCCTTTCACCAACACTGGAAATTCTATCAGCTTCCGAGTTTCAGCTCAAATGCAACCTCCTCCAGGCTGACTTCTTAGGTTTGTCCCCCCATGTCAGTTTTGCAAATGGGACCCTGTAACTTGTCATCTGTCTCCTTGAAGTCTGGGGTCCCCGAGGGCATGGACTCAGCGGACCCCTGGCTCGCCCAGTCGTGGATGTATCCCATCCTCCCCCAGTCCTCAAGCACAGGATTTCAGAACAAAGGGCCAGATGCTATTAAAACTCAATTAAATTTCTCACTTCTCTGATCCTGAATTAGACTGGTTTGTCCCTGAGGTACCTGCAGGCCCTTTTACTCTGCCTCCTAGCTTCTGCCCACCCCTCTCTGCCATCAAGGACCCCCAGAGAGGATCCCCCCTCAGTGCGGGCCTTCCCTGGGGAGTGGGGTCTGGCGAGTCTCCCTCGGGGCCAAGGCTCATTTTCTCCATTCGGTTGATGCCCCTCCCCTGGCCTAGATTCCCCCTCCCATGGTGGGGAGTGTGCAGGGATATTAAAAAGGCTCAGGGTAGCGGCCCTGCCAGCCTCTGTAGCCCTGTGCTTCCCAGCCACTCTCCCCAGCTGTCCCGGGGCCCTCAGCCCTTGCTTATGCGCTACCCTCTGCTTGGCATACCCCGCCTTCCCTACCTTGGGCTCCTCTGGTCTGGCCAACGTCACTCTGCTTCCACCAGCCCTGGAAGCAGGCACACGGGCTCCGGAGCCGGGGTACGAGGGTAATCGTGACCCTGGCTCAGTCAGGGAGTGGCTGGAGCTGGCCTTGTCTCTGAGCCTCTGTTTCCTCATCTGTAGGGAATTCTGCCATACAGTGAATGGAGAGGTACCTAAGGTTTCGGGGCAGTGGGGGTTTGCTGAATGACCGAACAGGCAAACGAACAGGAGACTGAACGGTGCTCCATGTGAAGCACGCGGCCTTATGAGCTGGACCCCCGACAGGAGAGGCTCAGACTCTTCCTCTTGGGGCAACACCTGGGCTGAGGGCACCTTAGCCTGAGTGTCCTTGCAGGAGCTGCGCAGTGTGGTGAGGGCAAGCAGGATGCTGAGCTTCCTGCCTGGACACGTGTACTCAGCCCTTTCCCCTGACTTCGGCCACGAGGGAGCCCCCAGCAGAAGGGAGGGGGTGTAAGGCTGTTCTGCTGGGCCGTCAGCCTAGACCCCTGCTTTGGCTAACGAGGCTGAGGAACAATCAGCTCTTCTGACCGCTCCTGAGGCCCCTGCACTTTAGAAGGAGAGAGGCCTGCCTGATTCCGGGGCAATCCCGGGGCCAGCGAAGCCCAGCCCCAAATCCCAGCTTGGCCCTTGCTGAGGCCCGACAGGCCGAGGCGCCCTCATCTGATCACCACTAGCTCAGGCAGGCGGGTGAAGGGGAGGGATGATGACACGTTTTCCCTGAGGGTCCTTTGACCAGGTCCTAGCCACCCCCCACCTGCGCTGCTCCCTCCTCATTCCCAGGGAGGCCAGCTTCCCGCCGGGTCAGCACTGGATTCCCCTCCACCTGGGCCTGGCGGGGACGGTGGCAGGAAGGTGCTCTCCACACCTATGTCCAGCAGTTACCGCGAGCAGTCTTTGCCCAAGGCTCACACCAACTCCACGGCCGCCTCCCCCAGGAGCTCCCCCTGAACCTCATTCTGAGTCTCCCTCCCACAGCAGGCTGCCTGGTCTCTCCCGAGTGCCCACGACCCATACCCCTTCCTAGTTTCCTTGCTGGCCGGCTCCCTGGCTGCCCCCCGCAGGCAGTATCCCCAAGGGTTCCCGCACAATAGGCGCTCAATGAATGCCCATTCTAATTCACTCCCCCCATCCCTGGGGGCCTGTCGGCTCCTCTGGGTGGCAGTGGCACCTTGCCAGGAAGCAGCAGCGGTGTTTGGGTGAGGGGAGAATAATCAGCTGTAAACGCCGCAATCAGGGAGAAAAGGCTGCTCGGGCCCTTGGCGCCCACGCGTGCGCCTAATTGGCTCCACGTGTCTGCAGCTCCTCTCAAGAGCGGGAAAGTGGAAGGGTCAAGATCTCTTAATGTTCGTAATGGAGGGGAGGCAGAAGCCACTGCCAGCCCCACATAAACACCTTTTAATTGCCTGGAGAAGGGTGGGCGGAGGCAGCCGGTGCGCTGGGATCCTCTGCCTGTCTGGCCAGCACCGCTGTGCCTTTCAGAGCGTCCTCAGCCCGGAGTCGCCCCAGCGGCCCACCTGCGGCCAGACCAGCGTCGCCCCAGTGGCCCACCTGCGGCCAGACCAGCGTCGCCCCAGCGGCCCACCTGCGGCCAGACCAGCGCCACGGCCATCGGGGATTCTACACTCTGAGGCTGCTCCTGTGCCAGACCTTGCAGTAGGGTCGCTGTGGCCTCGTCCTCCCGAGACCATCCAGGGGACCCAGCTCTGAGCCGGCTTCAGCTGCCTGAATGCCAAACATTCCCCTCAAATCCTTGCTGCTCCCCCAGGCCGCCCCACGCTTGCAATTACCCCCTTGAGCTAAAGGGATCTTCCTCCTTCTGGGGTGGCCCCATCCCAGCTGTACCTTCTGTCCCAGGTGTCTCTTTGCTTGGGGGGGGGCTTCCTTTCACCATGACGGTATCTTTTTATCCCCTTTGACCAATGGTTCTCAACCAGGGGGTCTGTGCCTCCAGGGAGCAGGGGCATTATTTGGAGATGTTTTTTGGTGGTTACCACGAGGGGCGTTCAATGCTCCTGGGGGAGTTCAGTATTCAGTATTCCGCATTCCATTTACGGCCAGAGCAGCCCGCACAGATCTACGCAACTCAAACGTCAACAGCACTGATGCTGAGAAACCCCGCATTAGAAAAAGCCGTAGAAAGAAAGCAGCTAGCAGGGGGGAGGTAGGCAGGACAGTCTCCCTCCTGACAAGGGGGGCGGTTACCCCACAGCCCCTGGCCCCCCAGTGTCCTCCCTGGCTATGAACACCCAGCCCAGAGCCCAGTTCCTCAACAGACCTGGCCACACTGCCAACAATGCTTCATTTTAATTGGGTTAAGTGGCCATTAGCGGCGAAAGCAGGGCGGCTGTGTGCAGAAGGGTTTTTAATTTTGCTCTTTAAATGATGCTTGCTCCCTAGAGAGGCCACTGATGGTGGGAACACTGCCCACTGGAGCCCCAAGAAGCAGGGCCACAGCTGCACCTCCCCCACTGAGCCTCGCTGGGGGGAAGTGGAAGGGGTGGTCAGTGTCTTATCGCCCCTGCCCAAGGAGGAAACTGAGGGCAGGGACTTGCCCAAGGTCATCCCAGAGCAAACCCCTGTCAGGGGAGCCCAGAGTGCCACCTCTTCTGCCCTTGGTCCTGCCCTCCTTGGAGAGAAAATGCCACGTGGCCACTAGCGGAAGCACAGAGGGCAGAGCCTTCGGGCAGTTGGCGGGGGTCTGGTGCCCAGCTGCCTGGGTCTGCAACCGAGTTTTGCTGTGAAACAAGCAGTGACTTAACCTCCCTGGAGCTCAGTGTCTCCCAGTGTAAAATGAGTGTGAAAGGAGTAACCTGTTGGCTTGTAGTGAGGATTGAGAGAGATCTAGTATCCCCACTCATCTCAGGCCAGGCACTTAGCAGGCACTCACAAACAGACCAGTAACTGTGGGCGGGAATTACTTGGCATTTTAGGGAAATGTCCCAAACTCTCAATCTGTATAAAATCAGTTGTGACGCACTGACAATATTGAAGTCCAGCCCCACCCCTGGGATGTACTAGGTCTGGGGTGGGGCCTGGGCGTTGTGATTGAACAACCTTTGTAAGCAGGTTAAGAGCACTGTGAAGGCAAAGGCACAATGGCACAAAGGCCTCTGACCCCAGGTCGAGGGAAGTGCTTGGGGAGCGGAGCACGGGGAACATGGGCCTGGTGTGAAGGGCGGTGCTTAAAGGCAGAGGTCCCTAGGTCCTGGATCCCCACCCAGGCCTGCCTGGTGACTGGCTTGTTTGAGGCTGGAAGCAAAAGCCCCCCCAGAGCAGGCTTCTAGCCACCACTCTGACGTCCCTGGAGACCCTGCGCTGGCCTGACTTTCCTGGCTCTGGGCTCCCTGCTCCCCAGGAACCAGTCCGCAGAGGCGCACAGCTCTTGTGTTTAGGGGGAGGCTGGGATCCCCCTCATTGGGGTCACACCTAACCTTATCCAAGGCCTGTGCACACTCCCACATCCTCTCCTCTGAGGCACAGACAGAGGTGCCAGGCATGGTACCGAAGATGGCACAACCTTCAGGGTCACTGTTTCCATCACTGCCTTTATAAATGATGGGGCTGTGAAGCCAGAAGGAGCGGGCAGGGATGGTCTCAAGTCCTGGTTTTACGGAGGGAAAAGCTGAGATGGCCCGGGACATACTGAGAGCTGCATGAGGGCAGGAACAGGGTCCGTCCTGCTCGCTGCACATCCAGCATCAGCCTGGCACACAGCAGGCCCTTAGTGAGTGTTAATGACTAGACGGAGGCTGAGACACGAAGAGAGGAGCTCTCTGAGAGGGGCTGCGTGCCAAGGCCACAGCTGGCAGGACAAGAGTCCTAATTTGGGTCCAACTCTGCCTCCAGTGTGCTACGAGAGCTCAGACACGTCCTTAGCCCCCTTCTTCCAGCCATGACTCAAGACTAAGAGGACAAACTCTAGCTCCGAGAACCCTTCCCCAGGGGAGTCTAGGTCCTAAAACACTCCCCTCCCTGTCTTTGTGGTGGAGGCTCAGGCAGGCGTCCTGGACATGGGGACTCTGGCAGCAAGGCTCCTCGCCTGGCCTGCTCCGGGCCCCACACACTGGGTGACAGCGAGTTCCCCTCCTGCGTTGCTCAGTGCCCGCTTTGCAAGCCCAAATTAAAATTCTAGGCCAGAGCAAGGGGTTTTAAATTGGATGACTGCATGGGGTTGAAGGGAGGAGGAACAATGAAGTGAGGGGCTGCGGGGAGTTCAGTGTCCCAATATCCCTCCCTCTATAAGCACCCAGGCTGCAAACAAATGTGGGCAAGGAGAAAAGGAATCGAACTTGATTAAAAGCAAATATAAGAGGTAATTAAGACCAAAGCTCATCTTGAACAATTAGGACCAAGGAGGAGAAGGATGGCCTTCCTCTTCCTCTGGGGATACAGACAGGAACATACTGGGGGTTCAGGCCCAGGGGACAGAGAAAGAGGATGAGAGAAAAGAGGGAGAGAGTCCAGGTCAGGCCAGGTCTAGTGGGACAGGGCATGCTGGCTGGGGAGGGGGGCGGATTTCTCATGGCCGGGGGAGATGCTATGGGATCCCCTGGGACTGCCGTCCCAGCTCCTCCCCATGGCTTCTCCCAGCTGTCTCTCTACCTGTGACGAGGTGGTCCCACAGGTCAGGTGGGGCCGGGCTGGCCCCAACTCTGGGTCACGCCAGAGAGGAGGCCTTCAGAGTCCACCCCCTTTGGGTGTCTGGTCCCAGTATGCCAGCCTCTTCTTAGCCTATGGTCCCAGGGCGCACAGGGTAGGTAGGTGACCCTAGGGGGACAAGAAGGACCAGCTCCTAGCGGGGAAGGTTCTAGTTCTCTCCTGGATCTGGATTTGGTGGGGGTTTGGGCTAGGTGGCAGGCCCGACTTGATCCCGCCAGGCCCTCGCATGAGTAGGGCATGGTTTGTGTGGACTTGCTTTATTTTTTAAAATTAGCTTTGTTCAGATATAGCTTCATTGAGCTATAGCTTTATTGAACAATAGTTTTTAAATTAGCTTTATTGAGATACAGTTATTTAGCTACATACTGTAAAATTCCCCCATATCAGTATACAAGTCAGTGGGGTTTTTTTGGGGGGGGAGGTATATTCAGTTGTGCAACCATCACCACAATCTAATTTTAGAATATTTTCATCACCCCCAAAAGAAATCCTGCACCCATTAGAAAAACACTCCCTGTCCCCTCTCTGCCCAGCTGTAGGCAACCACTAATGTACTTTCCATTTCTGTAGATTTGCCTATTCTGGACACTTCACAGAAATGGGATCACACAATAGGTGGTATTTTGTGACTTTTCTTTCACTTAGTATAATGTTCTCAAGTTCACCCATGTTGCTGCATATATCCTGCTTCATTCCTTTTTATTGGACCCACTCATCTTTGACACAGGCTGGGGGCAGCCTGACCCCCACCCTCATTTGCTGCACAAGCTGCCGAGGGCACTCTGCCCCTGCAAAAGCACCTCCCGGCACGCTCTCCCTGGGGTGGGGCCGCTGGCTAGGGGTCCGCCACTTTGTAGCCCCAGTTGGGGCAGCCTGCAGGTTCTGTCACCTCACAGAACCACAGTGCCTTGGAGCTCAAAGGTAGACGTCCTTTGAGTGTAGATGGGGAACCTGAGGCCCAGAGGTGGGCAGAGAACTCCAACATCACGCACAGAGCAGGGGCGCCACCCCTAGATCGCACAGCCGTGGCCACTCTGCAGGGGACTCAGGGTCCTCCGTCCCTCCTCCCCATCAGAGTCTGAGCCCACCCTCTCAGCCATCAGCAGGTCCCTGTCCTGGCCAGGCACTCACCCAGGGCTCCCCTTGAGACAGCAGAGGAATGGAAGGGCAGCCTCCCTGGGCTCCCCTTCATGCCCAATCAGAGGCCCGATGCCCCAGGTCACCCCTCATGCCGGCGGCCCCAGCAATAGCTGCCACAGCCCACGTGAGCACAGCCCTGCCAATGACGGCCCAGCCTGAATTCAGAGGCCAGGAGGACTCGTGTTCACGCTCGGCCGGACTTTATTCTCTCAGTGCAGGGCACTGCCTGGCCCTTTCTCAGCACGACAACTGCACTTACCTTCAAGGCCCGCACCTTCCTGTCCAGCAGGCTCTCGATGTCACCCGCCACCTTCTCCACCAACTTCTGCGGTTCATTCTCTTGCACCTCGAACAGATTCCGGTTGTCCTTGTAGATCTAGAGGGAAGGAGAGACAGGGATGAGGCTAGGGTAGCCGACATTCCACTCCATGGCCCCTGGGCCCCCTCTCTGTACAGCACACCATAGTGCAGTCCTCACCCCACCCCGACCCTGACTCAAACATGGAGGGAGCTCGGAGGCCGGTGGGTTGGGCCCAGTGCTCCTGCGGACTCAGGAAGGCCACTGTCACAGGCTCCAAGGCTTGCAATGGCTCTAGCTGGTTGGACAGGACTGTCACTGCCTTTAATGAGACGCAGGGCTCTTCTTCTAGGGGCCAGAAGCAGCATCCCCTGACTAGCTCAGAGTGGCTGCTGGGAGCAGCACAGGGGTGAGCTGGACAGGAGGCAGGGCGTCAGGGAGACAGACCCAATGATCACACATGCACAACACACCAATGCAAAGACGCTCTCACACTCAGGTGCAGACGCACGGACATACCCGCACGAGTCACATACACACAGTCACCCCTCCGCATGGGCTCAGGCAGCCATATCATTTCTTTTTTTGCTAATGCTGCCTCAGGGCATTTGCAGAAACTATAGTGGAGCTCTGGGCACCCCTAGGGACTCCTGTCATTCGGAGCACAGAATATGGGGGCAGGGGCCAGGAAAGAGAAGGCAGATGGGGAGAACAAATCTGCCCCTCCCTCTTCTTTGGGGCAGGGGTGGCCCAGTCACACACCTGGGGTAGAAATTTAAGTCACGCATCTTTGTGTGAGGGTGTGCTATGGTTCAGCACACATCCATCTGTGCGCATGTGCCTGTGTATTAGGGGTGGGGTTAGGGCCTCCAGACAAAGCTGGGGGCTTGCATGTGGGTTGAGGAGCAGATTTCCTCAGGGGCCTTTGTTCAAGGTTGGGGTCTTGGGTATGTGCACAGGCCTGTGTGTGTGTGCGCGCGTCGGGAGTGCCTGTATGTGCGCGTGCATGCATGCATCGCACACCCCTGTGTGATGAGCTTGTCTGGATCCATGTTTCTATCCAGGTGACCCCAGGAGATCCATGCCCCAAACTGGTCCTTCACTGGAGGTCACGGGCTGGGCTATTACAACTGAGCTGCCGCCGCTGCCTGTGCCATCAGGCTGTGCAGAAGCAGAGGGCTGGGGAGAGATGGAGAGAGGTGATGAGGAGGAGATAAAGAGGTGGGAGAGGCAGCTGATGAGAGACAGACAGGCAGGAGAGATAAGGCCGTAGAGTGACAGTGAGAGCGGGGAGATAAGGCCTCTGGCATGTGACGGGGGAGGAGGTGGGGGGACCAGGCGCTGCCACAGCCCCGGCCTGCCCCTCCCAGTGCCCGGCAGTCCGCGGGTTAAAGCTCTGCACGAAGCAGGCACAGGCAATCTCCTCCTCCCGCCACCCCCATCCCTCCCGGCTTCTCTTTTCTTTTTGTCCTTCTCTAAGAACAAAATAATTTGTGGTGAAGTCGCTCCTTCCCACAGAGCAGTGGCGATTAGAGGGCGAGTCTTGAGGCCTGGAAGGGAGGCCGGGGAGGATAGAGGCCCCGAGTGGGCACCAGGCCAGGTTGTTCGCTGGGGCCCCTGGGCCCTGCCTCAGGACAGAGGTCCCAGATAGAAGACAGCGATGGAGACAGTTCAGGGAGGGCTCGAGCCTGGGGGTCACTTGAAAATGCAGGGAGTCTGGAGCCCAGTGCCCACTACTGGGGAAACTGGGGCTCAGACACAGGAGAGGACGGGTCAAGGCCACACGACTGAGTGGCAAATTCAGGCCCCGCATCTTCCTGCACCCCTCCTCCTTCCCAGGTTTGGGGACAGGAAAAATAGATCCTTCCTCTACCTTGGACCACTGTCCTAGGTGCGTTGAGGTCCAGGCTTCAGTCGCTCCCACGCACTTGCTCCAGAGGGAGTACAGCTACTTGACTTGTCAGAGAGGGGGCTGAAGTTCCCATTCCCCACTCCCGTTAAGGTCATTCCCAGGAGCCCCTGTCCACACCTGGGACTGAGGCTGGACCATGGGTCTTCCTGACAACTCTCCTTGGGGAGCCCGAGGAAAGCCCAGGATGGCCCTGGCACACTGGCATGATTTCTGGGCCAGGACTCAGAGGCACAGAGGGTGTGGGGATCCAGGGAGCAGGGTCAAACCTTAGAGCCCTGACAGGTGACCCAGGACTTGGAGACAGGGACCCTTCAAAAGTCACCCCATTTCTGAATCTCAGCATGTCATCTATTAAGTGAGAGAATAGCAGTCTCCACCTCCCAGGCTGAAGGTGGGCAGAAACACTCACACCACGAGGAGCCTATACAGTTGTCACTACAGCTATTGCTTAGGGTCACCAGAATTCTGCAAAGGAATTGGTCCCTCCCTGTCTACTCTCCTCGCTCCATCAGCACACTTGGGATCCGAAGCCATTGACTCCCATTCCTGGGCAGGTAGCCTCAATGTCCCTGGGGGCTGCCCACCTCTCGCTCCACCCACCCTTCCAGGCCTCCCAGGACATTCTGTCCTTGTCTCTGACGCCTCAGTCTCCATCCTGTAGCTGATAAAAACAAAGCCCAGACACAGAGACGCCACGGATGGGGTACAGGCATGGCCAGCTCCCTTCTCTCTCCCCCGAAGCACCAGGCCGGCGTGTCAGAGACCCTTGGGAAATGTGGGTGCCCAGTTCCATGCTCAAGAGCAGACCTTTGGGGCCAGCTGGCCCTCGGCCTGATTCCTTTGCTTCTGCCTACAGCTGTGCTACCCCTTGGAGCTTAGGGCTGTCTCCGCCTTGCCTCATTCCTGTCCCCCTTTCATGCAAGGGCGCATCATGATATACTTCTGGGGCCCCCGGTGCCAGCAGATATTCCAGATATCTCCAGACCACTGACCTGGCAGGTACTTGCAGGCCTCTGGGTCGCCAGTCCACGCTGATTCCCACTGCCATACCTTTGCTCGTGCTGTTCCTGCCTCCCCTCTGCCTTTCCTTGCCTATGTAAATCCTCCCTAGAGTGAGGGCAGGGAGGTAGGCTAGAAGGAGTTTCTGGGAAGATGAGGGCATCATTCCAGAACAGTGGGGGCTGGTCCAGTTACCAGCAAAGCCAGTCTTCCCATCCCAAACAAGCCCCTGAGGTGCAACTGCCCTATTCCTTTCATACCGGGTGTCTCTCTCCTCTTCACATTAGATGACCTGTGGAGAGGTTATTAAGTCACTCTGGACATGTGCCAGTTGCCCTTGTCCCCTGGGATGGCCCTAAGCGGAGCCCTGTGTCCCAGGGAGATCCAAGTGACACAGACCAGCAGATGGTCCCGCCCTGGGAGACAGGTCAGTCTCCGCTGATGGGTCTGGGGAGGTGCCTTCCGCCTGCAGGCCTAGCAGGAAGCCCGGGAGAGACCAGGGCCACACCAGAGCATGCCCAGGGTTGGCTCCCTTAAACCCCAGCTTCTAGCCCTGGTCCCTGGGGCACATTCAGAAGCAACAGAAAGGCCAGGGCACATAGGGTGCCGAGCCTCACCAACCACAGAAAGACTGATGCCTGCTGGTGTCCTTGGCCCAGCAAGCTAATTGGAAAAACCCAACAGCTTCCACAGCAGTGCAACCCACCAGCCCCCACCTCTGCACAGACAGCTGGATGAAGGCGCCACGGGGGCCAGCAGGCCTAAGGCAGTTGCAGCTCCACATCAGCCGTGATGGCAGAGGGAGAGGAAGGGGTTTGATCCTACAGAGGAGGCGGTGAAGAGCAGTGGACAGGGCAGCAGACTAGGGGCCAGGCTGGCTGGAGCCAGGTGGGCACATGGGGGATGGCAGGAGACACAGTGCAGAGGACTGAGAAGCAGGAAAAGTAAGGATGGCTCAAGGGGACAATTCAGAAGGTGGCTTGCAGCCCCTCTTTCCCAGGAAGGGCTCCCCCACCCTGTATCATACACCTATGACCACCACTTACCTGGGGGTCCTCTCTCCCTTGAGGGCACCACCCCCACCAACTATCGAGACCTGTTCCTCCAATGTCTCCCATTTTCTTACCTGCCTCCCACTCCCTGCCAGAGCTGGCCCCAACCCAGCCTTTCTCAGCTCTCACTCTTCTGTAAAGCAGCATGTCTGGCCAGCCTTCCGGCTTTGGGATTGTCAGAGCCCAGGAAGGGGTGGAGGGGCAGGTGCCAAGGCCTCCTCAGGGGCCCAGACCCTCTGCCCAGCCTCCTGCTTCCCTGGTGGTCCCACAGCAGAAGGGAAGTGAGCCCGAGAACGCTCGGAGAAGAGCGACCTTGAGCAGGAAGGCTGTGCGCTCAGGGGCGGCAGGGGCGGCAGAGTCGGCTTCGTCCCCACGGCTCTTGCTCGGGGGAGGGGGTCTGTGGTCAAATTCTGAGGTGCCTGGAACCCAGGGACAGTCACTCCAGGGGCAAAGGTGCAGGACCAGTGACCAGGACAGGCCCCAGTTGGGCTGCAGAGGCATTTGTGCAAAGTCTCAGATTGTCCCAGCAGTGGGGCCTGGACGTGGGCCAGGACCTAACCTGCCCAGGAGAGACGGCAGGGGGAAGGTGGGGAGGCGGGTGAGAAGGCAGAAGGGAGAAGGGGGCTACAGAGGCTGAGGGTCAGCCCGTCCACTGAGCGCTGGCTCTGGTCACCATGGGGTGGGCGCTTTACACGCTCAGACCTCACCCTCCCCTGCCAGCCCGGGGGGCCGTTCTGACCCGGCCCACCTGCAGACGGGGCACTGAGGGCCAGGGAGGCTGAGCCACGCAGGGGAGTCTGGGGCTGAACCGGCCTGTCCGATCCAAAGCCCTCGCCTTAGGTCGCACTCTGCAGCTCAGTTTCCTGCATTTATCCCCTTGAAGGGGTTTCGGCCCTGGGTGAAAGGGAGAAGCTGGGGGTTTGGTGGGTGTGAAAGGGTCATGGGCAGACTCAGAAGGAGGCCCGTGGAAGGCAGGGGAGCCATCCTAGACAAATGGGGTGGGGGGAGGCGAGCAGAACCAGCCGGTCGGCTAGCTAGCCAGCCATCCTACCCTGGGAGTGAAAACAGGTGCGCGAGTGCGGCTCCTCTCCGCAGCGAAGGTGAACGGGCCCTAATCTCTGGAAAATTAAATCAGAAAGAAATGGAACGAGAAAGATTTGACGCAGTCTGGGCCCTGCTGCTGGCTGTCTCCTCAAAGGCCCAGTGGGGGTTCCAGCACTCCAGAATGCTGGGTGGAACACCGGCAGGACTGGGGAGTGAGCCCCATCATGTGACCCCCAGGGATTTGCTGTTCTCCAAGTCTCTCTAGGCATGTCTCAGTGTCTGGTCCCTGGTTATGAAAGCAGCAGCTGGTGAGGTCTTAACTGCCCAGTCCTCATGCCAACAGGCCCCTAGTGGGAGAGCAGCAGGTGGACCAGTGGACCAGAGCGGGGGGTGGAGAGGGGGTGCTGGGTCTCCTAGGCTGACCTGCATAGGCCAGTGCTGGAGAGGCCACAGGGTTTGGGGTTGGGGACAGGGGTCAACTGATAGAATGGGGTTCGCTTATGCCAGGGATCAGGGGCGCCTCGGTAGAAGGATAGGTGTGTTCCTGTTGGCTCAGGGGCCCTGAGCTGGGCCAAGAGGGAGGTGGGGGGATGGGGCTCCAGTAGTGATTGGCTCAGGGACTCCAGCCAGTCCGGGCAAAGCTAGGCACGGGCCCTGCCCTCACCCTCATCGGCAGAGCAGCTGAGTACCTGGGGACCCCTCTCACTGGGACTCAGGACAGATCCAGAACTGGCTGCCCCCAAAGCACATGATGTACTGGTCTGTGCTACACGCCACATCAGTCTGCCCTCACCAGGTTAGGTCTCCTGGGCTATGCCACCGGCCTGGTGCTCCACAGTCAGTCAGCTATACAGGGGTCACATCACAATCAGGGTTGTACATTGTGATGTTGGTTGTCACATTTTTAAACTCACCGTCCTACTGAGTAGGGATTTTCTGGCAAGAATCCTTTGTTCAGAGGTCACAGGTGCCGACCCGTGACAATGAGGCCCTGCCTGGGCGATGAGGGAGACAAAAAGGCAGCCTGGGAGCGGGGAGGAGGGCTCCTGGCTGGGCTTCTAGGAGCAGGTGAAGATGGAGGGCTCCCAGGGGTGGCCCATGAATGACCCATTTCCTCACCCCCCCATGTCTTTACATTTCTACCAGGGCCCTCCACACTCAGCCCGTCCTGTCCAGTACAGGCAGCAGAGATGGGCCAGACCTGTTCCTACCCTCCTGGGACTCACCGCCCAGAGGGGACCCTGCTAACAGATTCTAAGGGGACCCCTCCAAGGGGTGGCAGCGGGGAGAAGTGCGCTGGAGAACGCTGGCCCTCTGTGTAGGGTTGGGAGAGGGGATGGTCAGGAAGAGACTGGGATGGCTTTGCAGGGGAGAAGCCATCGGAGCAGCCCGAGCGTCTGGACTGCAGTCTGCAGATGTGGGGAGGAGCGGGAGGGGCTCTGGGCAGGAGCAATGAGAGGTGCAGAGTCTGGGAGGGGGGTTAATGGACTGCACAGCTGCAGGAGCACAGGTGCTTCCGGGGGGCAGAGGGAAGCTGGCGGGACAGGTTCTGAAAGGAAGGGAGTAGATATGGGGGTGCTCAGGAGAGGAGGGAGGTGTGGCCTAGATCACAAGGTGAGGAGGTGGCTTGGTGGCCCTGTGGTCCCCAAGAGACATGCCCCCAGGAGCTCTTACTAGCATATTTCCCTCCGCAAAACACGCAGGGGCACAAAGCCCCTTCCGCCACCCCCAGCAACGCCTCCCTGTTTTTAAAGTTAAAGTTTAGTTGACTGTCATCCATTACTGCAATTAGTACATTATGTCTAATTATGCAATTAGTGTAAAAAGTGCACTTGCTGCTGAGAATGGGAAATTACGCTGCCTCGTTACGCTGTAAAACCCATGTCATAAAAAGGCTCAATCTCTTGTTTTTCAAAAGACACAAAACCCAACACAAAACAATAAACCAAATCCTCTCAGCTGAGTGAGAGCCAATCTTCCCGCCTGTGGTCTCCGGGAACTCTGTGAGGCCTGCCCCCACACACCCCAGGGCAAGACACGACCCTCCGCCCAGTGGCAATGAGCTTGCGTCTTATTCCTGGGTGTGGTCTGTCATGGCTCCCCTGAAACAGACGTGAATTTCTAAATCGACTTTAAATTGGTGGCAATCCTTATTATCCACCCCCATTCCAGACCTGACTAGAAGGAGGCCTCCAGCATTACAGCTCTCATGTTTCAATGAGAGCTGGTGTGGGGGGTTCGGCCTCCACCCAGCTCCAAGGTGCAAGGGCTTCTGCGGGGTTCCTGCTGGTGCCTGTGAGGAGAGGAACGTATTCCAGTGCAGAGGAAACTGGAGACATTTCCTCACTCTCAGGGCTCGCACACTCGAGGAGCGCTGCAGGTAGATAGCGAGCTCCCTGTCATAGGAAGCATGTAAGCCCAGTTGTCACGGCTGCTGAGTGGCCTCACACAGTCACCCCGCACAGCAGCCGGACGCTTGGCCATCACTAGGTGCCAGCGTTTCTGTGGTCATGTGCCTGTGTGAAGCACGTGGTTGCAGTTCCCAGGTGTGGCTCTCTGGATGGGCAAAGGGATATTCTGGGGACAGGTTGGAGGTGAGAAAGGCATGTGACGGGGAGGTTTGCCTACCGGAGAGGTGACAGTGCCAGATTGCCAAGCCTAGGGAGGCTGAGAGGGGTGCACTCTAACCTCTCTCACTGTCCATATCAGCACTGAGCTCACCCTGGGATTTCTTAATAGCAAATGTTCCAGGGCAGATCTCCATCACCCAGGACCCCTCTCCAAGGTCATAAGTTAAAGTGCCAGCATGGGCTGCTATGCCCAAGAAGCCCTCTCTCCTTGAGCCCCTTTCTCCAAGTTCTCACCCCTCCTTGAAACCAAGATTCTTGACTAGGCCAGGTGGTGGTGGGTACCACAGAGCTCATCCCCGCCAAGAATCTGCCGTGACCTTGGGGGCGTGATGCACCGCCCAGCTTAGCAAGGCGTTCCCATAGCAGGGAACTCGAGACCTGGAGCCCCCAGCATCCCAGGGCCTGTGGGACACTAGGACCTCTGCAACATGCACCTAGCAATTCTGGGCATACCGAGGACCTTGGTGCTGTCCACACCCGAGTGGCAGCTCTTACCAAGAAGGCAGCTGGATTATGGGGAGGGAGGGAGGCCTGGACCCACAGAAGGGCACCTGTTGCCTAAACTCAAGGCCTGGGTCCTGCACAGTTCCGGTCTCCAGGCTTCATCTACTGAACTGGTCTTGGAGAACAGTGGCCCCGGGCATGGAGACTCTTCAGCAGCCCCCCACCCTCCCCAGTCCTCTCCATCTGGACCAGGAGAGCATCAGAAGCGGGGGATTTGAGCCTGAGGTGAACAGAACTGCAGGCAAGATCTAGGGGCCCCTGTTTGCTTCCCCTCCCTGAGCTGGGAGCCACCGGCTGTTGAGGCAGCTGGGAGGGAAGCTGTGCCCAGCATACCAGCTGGCACGGGGGAGTGCGAGTAAACATACCCGCACTTTCCCAACTCACAGAAGTCGCCGGGTGGCGGCCGGCTGGTGTGGGCGCCCATGTTTATGGGAAACAGATTGTTTGTGCCAGCGTCTGGGCCCCCTTGCCACCCACCCTGGCTCAGCTCTCCTGCTGCCTCCTCACCTCGAGGGGCCCGCCTACCTTCTGGAAGGATTCCCAAGGAGCTCGATTACAGGACGGTAAGGGTGATGCAGGGACCCTCTGTGTGGCCAGGCAGGGCTCTGCACACACCCCCTGAACTGTTGTCCTAACAATCGGAAGGGGCAGGGAGGGTTACTGTCCCCATTTTACAGTTGAAGAAACCAAGGCTCAGGAGGTAGAGAAACCGGCTGGAGGCTGACGCCAGACTTCTCAGGCCCTGTCATCGGTGCCAGGGCCCAGAGCCCGCACGCCCCCAGCCCCAACAAGCCATCTGCCTTTTACCTGGGCGGGCACCTTGAGCAGCCCTGGCCAGCGTGGCCTTGGGTGTGGACTCTGCTCTCAGAGAGGGCCTCTTCAACTCTTCCACCCCAGCGCCTCGGTCTTCCGCACTGCAAGAACAGAATGAGGCCCCATCTCTCTATACTTTCGAGGAGTGATGGGACTGGCAGGCAGGGGTAGAGATTTGGGGGCGCTCCAGCAGGCCCTTGGAGGGCCAGGGAGCACTCCTAGTCATTTCACAGTTCTGCTTGTTTTGGGATCTCACCTAAAATGACTATCCCTTAGCCTAGAGCGGGCAGAAATTTACCCTGGTAAGGACCTCTGTGAGATGGATTTGAGGCTGGGCCTGAGGTAGTCTTGAAACGCAGGGAGCAAAGGACAAAAATCTGATCAGAAGCACATCTTGCTCCGAGTCCCCAGTCAAGCTTCCTGGGGGGTTCCCTTCCTGTGATAAGGGCACCAGGAAGGGCTCAGCACCTGGCTGGCTTCTTACCTTTAGGTAAGGAAACTGAGGTGCCCAGAAGGTTAGAATCTGACTAAAGGGGAGATACTCACACCCCTGAGTCCCCTGAACTTGAAGCTGAGAATGGCTGAAAAGCCACAGGTCTCCTCTCCCCCAGCGATACGGCTCATCCTGCCTTCACCTGAGCTACCTCAGCCAGGCCTCTGGGACTTCTTCACAGACCAAGGTGCTGCTGGCTGCTCCTGAACTCTCTTTGCACGGCTGCTCCCAGGCCCCGAGAGCGCTCCCTGCTCCAGACTGCCCTATAGGGCCAACTTTCCAGGTCTCAATGGCTGGAAATCTGCCCTTTGCTGCTGAGTACTTGCTGCTGAAAATGTCGCCACGTACTGTCTGTACCAGTCACACTGGGGGCCCTTGGGCTGGCGGCTATGGTGAGAACATACAACCCTGGCATGTGGAACGTGGGATAAAGGCAGAGATGGCAGTGAGCCCGGGGTGGCCCCTTACGGGCAAAGTCATCCCAGCATCCTGCCCCTCCCAGTGCACACGTCATAGTTCAGCGCACCACCTGACCCTGCGCACATACAGGCCTTGCTGCATTCACGCCCAGTGCCCAGGAAGCCACTTGCAGTCCTGCCGTGCCTCACACTAAGGCTCGCAGACAAAGCACCACAGCCAGATGGACATGTTCACTGCTACTGGCTGCCCAGTAGCCCCAGACCAGGGTGAGATCTGTGAGTTTCCAGTCACACCTCAAGAGATGTTTGCAACTTTCTGAAATGTTTTAAGCAGTGGAACTTTTCTGGCCCTAGGTAGTTGGGTCATGGTTCTAAATCCTCCTGTTGGACACGGCACTGAAGAGGTTCCTAACAGCACGTGTGCTGGGCGTTGGGGGGGGGCAAAGGTGTGGCCTGCCTGAGGTGGCCTCCAGACTCAGGAAGGCCGAGGGGTCTGAGTGTGAGGCACGCTCAACCTGGGCTACCTTGTCACCTCCTTCAGGTCATACCTGCCATGTACATAGTCCAGCCTCCACCCCTCCTCAGCTCCATCTTAGTCCTTTCCCTGGTTTTTCTTTTATTTTTTCCCTACTTCCAATTTATAGGCATCTCTTGGATTTTATGTATCCTTGTAAGTGACTTAAATCTCCTGCAGAACAAGTTGGAAGCATAAATAAATAAACACAGAGGACTCGGGCACCGAGGAGGCCTTGCACACGCTGAAGATATGCTGAGGAGAGGCACACAGGGAGGATGTGTGCGTGCCGGGGACACCCAGAGGGGCTGCATTCTCTCTCCCCCCATCATAGGAACGCTCTTAGATTTGCACTTGAAAAACTCAGAGTGGTCACCACACAAGGGTTTCCTGGAGCTGCGAGGTCAGCGGTCTCCATACCCACTCCCAGCTGGGCGCGCCTGAGCAGGCCCTGGCCTCTCTGCTCCTGTTTCCCCTCAGTTCACTGTGCCCGCATATAGTGTCTGCCATGCAAATGAATGGCACAAACAGGACCCGCTGCCCGGCTGCTCCAGCCAACACCACAAGGGCCTGTGGTCTGACAGCCAAGAACTTCAGCCGATGAGTACAGGGGAGGCAGAGGCTGCACCTGGGCCCCCACTCTCGGTGGGTGCTTCCTTACTGCCCAGCTTTGGGGCTGCATGATTGGGCGATTACCACAGGAATAGCTGACAGTACCAGAGAGGCCCAAGCCAGCATCCACGCTGGCCATCCAGGGCATCAAATCCTCACAAGCCCTATTTGTTGTCCCCATTTTACAGACAAGGCAACTGAGGCACACGAAGTAGTTGGTGGGCTGGGATCTAATGACTACACAGACTGACATCAGACCCCGCTCCAGAACCCCAACCCCGAGCAGCTGGTCTCCATCTCATGGGATCCTGCCCCGGTCCCCTCCTCTGGGAAGCTGCTCTGACTGCCCCTCGGTCAGGTCCATGGGGTCGCTTGTGCTCAGGGCTATGAAAGTCGGGGGGTGGGCAGCTGAGCCCAGTGTTTGCAAATCTCACCCAGTTTTGAGAGTTTCTGGAAGTGCAGAAACACTCTCCCAGGAAGTGCAGGCCCTCGGGACAAACCCCTAATCTGCCTGGAATCACCCACTCAGATCCACTGATGGGTCAATAAAAGCATCACATTCTCAGTAACTCCACCGGCGCCCAAAGAACTCGCCAGCCGTGAGGATTTGTTCACTCAACCTGTGGCCGGTGGGACTGTGGGGAGGACAACCACAGATCTGAGCAGAGCCCAGTGGGTAGGCACGACCCAAGAAGGTGCTTCTGCCGCAACCACTCAGCCTTGCAAGGCTGGCAGGGAGAACACACATGGGGAAACTGAGGTCCAAAAGGGGCTGAGAGGCAGGGCAGGCCAGGAAGCCCAACGCCCCGGCCACTGGCACTCCTGACCTGGGGAGGTCAGGGAAGACTTTCCGGAAGAGGGGTGTGAAGGGAGGCTCCCAGAGGGCCCACCTGGCAGGAAGCACAAGCAAAGTGGAGGTGAACTGAGCAGGCAGGTGTGAGGACCTGTGAAGACAGATGCTCGGGAGGGGCCCATGGCAGGGCAGCGGCAACTCTGCTCCTTTGAGCTTGTCTTCTGGGATGAGCTCTCTGGGAACTTGTGGGGCCATCTGGCAGTCTGGGGGCAGCAGGCTAGGCCCCCGGCCTATGGTGTGACCTCCCTCCCCCCGCTCACTGTCCCCAGCCAGGCCTGGCACCTGTCAGGTTTGAGAGGCGATGATGGTCCAGGCTCCTGCGTCCTCTGCTCAGCGACCTCAAGCAGGAGGAAGAGAAGCCTGAGCCTCTAGCTTCGCCAAGGGCTCCCTGAGCAAGGAGGCGGTGAGGGCAAGGATGCCAGGAGCACGAGCAGAACCAGCCGCCCGGTTACGTAAGGCAGCCCTGCTTCCTCCTCAGCGGGGAGCAAGCCGGAAGGTGTGTTCCTCTCTACGCCACCCATACCAATGGGCCTGCGGGGAAAGCCTCAAAGGAGGCCCACGCAGCAGTCCCCAGAGCAGGGTCTGCAGGCTCGGCCACCGGGGTGCTGAGGAAGGATTTTGGAGATGGGCTCTAGGTGACCCCCTTCCTGGGGCCTGCGGGGTGGGTGCGTCAGTCACGGTTCCTCAAGGGGTTCTGAGCATACCCCAGGCCCTCAGTTTCCCTGCCTGTATACTGGGGTGAGCAGCTTCCCTACAAGTCTTCCCAGAACCCCACACCCCAAGTCTCTCCCCTACCCTGGCCACTACCGAGCTCTGGGGAACTCTGAGCCCCTGCAGAATCTCACTACGGTCTCTGTCCCACCACCCCAGCACTGGATCCTAGCTCAGGTCTGTTTCCCTCAGTGTCCACAGGGGGCTAAGCAGGAAGCCCCGCCCACCCTCCAGGTTCAAGAACCAGGCGAAGATGCCAGACCAGTCATGTTATGGCCTCCAGGTCACCCTGCCAAGTGCACAGTCTACATCCACCCCCTCAGGGCCTGGGCCCTCTGAGTTGCTAATACTCCCCCCTCCCAACCTAGAGCCCCTGGGCGCCCGGTGAAGACCCCAGGGTGGTGACGGTGGCCCAGTCTCTTAATCCTCTCTGACACAGGCAGCCCCTGCATAGGTCCCTCTGCCTACTGAGCCCACAGACTGCCTGTGAAGTCAGCTGGGGAGCCCTCTCCTTTCCCGTACCGTGCTTTGTGGGGCTGCCGGCATGCTGAGACGCCCTGGCTAGCGGACTCCAAGCTTATGGTGTGAAAGTGAGAATTTATCTCCAGCCATAAATCCAGGTGATGCAGGATCCGGTGTTTGCCTGTGTCTGCACACGTACGTGGGAAGGCACCGTGTGTGGTGTGGACACAGATGTTGGGTGTGTGCACACGGGAAGGTGGTAGTATCCCTGTGAATACACAATGCACACCCAAGCAGGTGTCCTACTGAGTACATGTCCTCAGGTCACGGGTGTGTCCCGGTGTATGTCCAGGCTCACGTGTGCATGCAGGGGGAGGATGACTGTAGACGAAGCAGTGTGCGCCTCCTGTCCTGAGCACAGACACGAGTCCCCCGTGTCCCTCTGCTCCAGCGCGCGCACACACACACACACACACACACACACACACACACACACACACACACACAGTAGGTCTCTGGGGAACACTGCCATGCATGTGATAGGCCCTGGGCCCTCAGGCACGCCTAGTCCCCTCCTCCCCTACCCACCATTTGTCTCCCAGGACCCGGACCCAGCACTGATCACACGTGCAAGCCCAGGCCAGTCTCACGGGCTGGGACCTTCCGGCTGCTGACTCCACAGACACGGAGCCCCCTCATACTGCACAGAGAGAGCTCCAGGGCACAACTGCCTGCTGTGTGGAGGAGTTACAATGGAACTGTCAGACAGGAGATTCTTCGCCCACCCCCACTCTGCAGACAAGAAGATCTAGAAACACCACGAAAACAATTGATCTCTTTGCTGATAGTGGGTGGAGAAAAAATTATCTTTCTCTGAATACTAAAAATAAAGCCCAGTTTCCTAAAAGCAGGGCCCTTCTCAGCCCATGGCTTCAAGAAGACTTGTTGTTAACTCCAAATGTGGATTTGGAGAAGCCAGTTTGGTTAAACCCAGGGCTGCCTCGCCGAGGGCTCAGCCCCGGGCAAGATGGTGCCCCCGCGATCCAAAAGCGGACGCGAGAGGCAGCAGCACAGCGAGCCAGGTGAAGCTCTCTGAGGCAGGCCGGAGAGGGCAGCAGGATCTGGTCCATATGCTGCTGGAGCCTGGCTAATGGGCTGGCAAATTAGTGGGTCTCCCCTCTAAGAGGTGATGAATGAGCAGCTGCCTGGCAGAGCTGGGGGGTGGGCAGTACCTCCCCTGAAGCATTCCTTAGGCTGGGCTCTGACTTGGCATCTGTGGAGTGCCCAGTTCCAGTACTCTGCAGGGAGAAGGGTAGAGGATGAGGGGTGACCGTGGGTATGGGCGGTGGGAGGGCAGAGAGGACGTAAAAAGGCACCCTCTCAGAACCCCCTTGAAGGGGTCTGAAACAAGCCCAGGGAGAGGGACCCTAATTCCTTGGGCTGCTGTTATGCTCTGAAGGGCCTGTTGAAGAGGCGAGTCAAAGTGGTCTCTCGAAGACCTCCCTAGCCCACCTACAACATTTGCATGTCAAGGACAAAGATGCAGTAGGCAGTGGGGACACCTGCAGCCTGAGGACTGATCAGCACCCACGACTTGGGGCTGGGTCCTGGGGGCAACCCACGGAGTGGGGTGGCTCTTCCCACACAATGACAGGACTGGGGCCTCAAAAGCTCCCAAAACCTGCAGAGGAGACATGCAGGTGGAGTAGAGAAGTCTTGTTCAGGGGTTCAGGGAGCCTGACTCAAAGCCAGGAGCAGCCTGCAGGGTTAGTGAGCCCCTATGACAGAAGAGGGTCAGCAGAAGTTGGTCCCCAGGCCTCAGTCAGCCCTCTCTGGTGGGGGGTTGGGCCAAACAGTCTTATGTGCCCTTTATGACCAGAGAGCCCCAAATCCTTGATTTGTCCCCCAAATTATTATGTAGCACCCCTCCTGCTTGTCCTCAGGACATTTACATGTTCTTTTGACGGAGGATGGATCGGGCTCCGTCTGAGAGCTGCCTGGCCAGCTGCAGCCACTCCCGCTGCAGGCCCTCTGTGAGCGCCCTGTCCAAACCGTCCAAGCCCCCTGCTTACACTGGCAGCCCCCCCAGCCCCCGCCCCATGTAAACAGAACCTGCCCGCTCTCTCTCAGGGGCTGCTAATTCTTCGTCAGAACTGCTCGGACGTGAAATTGGAGTGAGACAATGTGTGTTTAAGGAAATGAATCTCGCATCTTAAGAGGCTCCAAGAGCCCGCCCTGCACCCCGCCCGCCCACCCAGAGGCAGGGAAGGAGCACTTGGCATCGGGGAAGAGAAAGGCGGAGGTGACACTCGGTGCCAAATTAGCAGCCGCCACAGCCAAATATTGTACTTGCCTCCAATCTTCTTTTATTTTTCGAAAGAAAAGGCTTTTACAAAGTAAAAGAGGCTGTTGGAACACTAAGGCTGATGAGCGTTTTAAAAGGCATGCCCGCCACGCGCATGCCCATCTCGGAGCCTTCCCACCTCTCGGCTCGCTCCCTGCGCCCTGTTCACAGCCACACCCATAGGCACTGCCCCAGTCAGGTCCTGCCACACCAGCCACACGGGCTGGCATCATGAGTGTGATTGGCCAGGATGGCGCAGACCTCTGACCCTGTGCTGGTCCAGGACATGCGACCTGACTCCGAGTCACCTCCTTGCCTGCCTGGGGTCCTTGCACGTGAGGGGTCACTTGCGGGGTACCCACAACCACCTGGCATACAGAGGCTTCGACAAAAGCGACCTGCCCGTGCGTGGCCTCTGCGAGGGTTCCTTGCATACCCCCTCAAAGAACCTCGGTGCCCCCAGGGACACAGATAGTTGCCCTGCCTGTGCTCACCTCCAGCATCAGTTTTGTCTCTTCCAACAGGCTCCCACTCGCCAATACCACTAGTCATCCTGAGTCCAGCCCCTCCATGTGCCTGGAATTAATCAACCCATTGAGCAATTAAGCAGACACCCTTTACTTGCCCCTGCATAGCAAACACTGCTTTTACCTGGATCTCTTGACTAAGCACTGGGTGGGTCTCACTCACTGCCAGGAGCCATTCGGACTTGATGATTTTTACCCACGGCGCAGACTCAGCCCATCTCTCAAATCCGGGCTGCCCGATGCCTTGATTTCTTTGTGAAGGGGCTCGGGAGCCTGCTGATTCAAGGGGCTGGAGCCCCAAGGCCATGCCTGGAGGACAAAGAGAACGGGGTCCAGCCCCACACGCGTGTTCTTCCGAGGCCTGAGAGCCAGGCTCAGATGCCGCCCCCAGCTGCCCCGCGAGGAGGGGGCTTAGCTACATCTTACAAGTGGGACACGGGGCTCCAAGAGCTTGTGGCGAGAAGCACGGCCAGAACCCAGGCCTAAGCCGTGCGGCACCGCAACGAACATGCTGTGCTTGTGCCGCCAGACGGGCGCCTCAGGTAGGGCCCTGTCCCCCAGCTGCCGAGACGCTGGCTGCTGACTGCTCTTAGCTGAGGGCCTGCTCAGGTGGAGCACCAGGGAGCCGCCGCACCAGAGACAGCCTCCCCTGGCTGACACACGGCGGGGGGCGGGGGGGGGCACAAGGGCCTGGGGACAAGTCTTCCGGCGAGGCCAGCTCCAGTGCTCTCTGTGGAATCGACTGAATCTTCTGTTAGGACTGCATCACAGCCAAACTGCTGCTGCTGCTTCCTTTGCTCCTCAAGTGTGGTCCCTGAGAGTACCCCCCAACAGACACCTGCACACAAACCTCCACCCAGAGTCTGAAGCCTGAAGCCAGGGAATGTCCCGAGAACGCTGGTGCTGGGGCTGGTCCCAGAAAGCTGACTCCGTAGTGGGTGCTGTCCTGTGGGCAATGAGGGCCTCACCACAGTGACAGATGGGGCACTGGCAGGGCTGGCTTGCGGCAGAGGTGCAACTGATGAGGACACCCACTGCGAACCAAGCCGGGACATTTGTGGATGGGTGCAATATTTCAGGTGTTTGAGAGTTTAGGGAAGTGTTATTATAAGGACTAGGGAATGGGATGGCTGCTGCTGAGGGCTCTAGGTGCTCTGGAGAGAGACAATGGAAGACTGAGTGTGATTAATCATGAATTTAAAGTGCAGTGTGAAAGCCACAGCCCCCTTGGCAGGATATAAAAAGACTCATCTCCTGCAGCCAGAGGCAGAAAAAGCTGAGGGCAAAGCATAGGACTTAATTGAAGAGTGACAAAGATTCCGAGGGGTGACAGTCTCAATCCCAGTGAGTTGGCACCCAAGGGCAGGACCCTGACTGGGCCCCTGAGTTGTGGGATGAAGATATCCGGGTAACTCTACTTAAGAACCTTGAAACCCCTTAAACTCTGAGTCGAAGGATGCCCCGCCTCCTTATTAAAGGCTAGGGTTCCCCCTTGCTTAGAGAAAATGATGTTACAATCCTCCATGTTACACTCCTCTCAGGATCTGCACCCCTTCTTTCCAGCCACCACACCAAAAACAGGGGTCAGGTCACACTACAGCCAACCCTCGGAAGGGCTGGGCCCACTATGGGAGAAAACGGTCTAGGCCCCGAAGGAGCTATCGGGTCTCGCCGACAGTTAGGACTGGATCCTGAGGTTATGGGCCGAGGAGGGCAGAAGATGAAGTCATGTAAGGAGAGGTTATTGCTATGGAGCACTCGCCCCTGATACAGGTTCTGACACCGCAGCAAAGGGCCCAGGAGATGGTGGAGGCCAGAAAAAAGGTGTTGTCCATATTAAAAAAAAAAAAAGTAGAAATGCCAGAACCCCAAGGCACTCAGCTGAGACAGAGATCAAAAGCTCAGACTGGTGGAGACACAGGAGTGATTCTAGCACAAAAAGCCAGAAAATCCACCGGACCAGGACACTGTTCACCACACGATAACGGGTGCGTTGGGTTAAGGCACAAACACCAGAAGGTCAGTGGGGCTGCCCCATGGGTCACACAGCAGGTATGATCCAGGAGGATCTCAGCTGTGGCTGAGCTGAAAGTGCCCTTGCAGCTCAGGCTACCCGACCCGGCTGGCCCAATGAGGTGTCTGTTTCGGGAAAAGTTGCTGTGTGGAGTTTATGGCAGGTTCTAAAGGACAATCACAGTATAGTTCTAGGGTCTGGGCCATTTTCAACAGAAAACCCTGCATCACTCAAAAAGCAACCCCTGGTTGTAACTGGGCCTTGGTAGAGACCACGTGCGATGCAGGATCAAATGGCCACGGCACAGTGAATGATCTGGCTTCTGTCACATCCACGGAGTCCTGAGGCCTCATGAAGCCAAGAGCCACCCCCTTTAAGGAGGAAGTGACGCATCCTTGGTCAAGTATGAGCTGGGTCAGAGGGCACAGGAGAGCTGCAGGGGCAGGTGGCCAGGCCCCATTAGCTCACCCCTGCGGCATGAAGGCCTCTCTCTTAACTACGGCTGCAGTGGGGCGGGGGGGGGGGGGCTCCTCACCACCAACTGACGGAGGCGGAAAGCTATTGAGCTGATTCCGAGATAGGTCAGCTTGGTATGCTGAAGTGAGCTGAACACACATGACTGCCCCCCTCGGCGGGGACGGGGGTGGGCAAGATAGGGTTAAGGAGAAATTCTCTCAAAGAGCAAAAGCTTGGGGTAACTGCATGGAAAGGGAAAGGGTCTGAGACGAGAATAGACACAGACTTATGGGATGTGATGAATGATTTGGCTGGTTGTTGGGATGAAGAAAGTTGGGAAGATGAGGGCTAAAGAAGCCTGCTAAAGAGACATATGGATGGACCCACGGACACAGGCATGATGTGAAGATCTGGATATGTGAATACCTATCAGATAGCCCCCCCAGCCCTAAAACAACCCAGGCCTTGCCAGCAGACACTCCAGAGCTGGCACAGTGGGTGCATGAAGAGATCAACCGTCATGGCCAAGAGAGAGACTACAAGGCTGATCTAGTTCTACTGCTGCTGAATGCCCGCCCTGCCAGCAACAGAGACCAACCCTGAGCCCCTGAGCCCCTAACACAGCGCTGTGTCTCAAGGAGATCAATCACCCCACTTGGCAAACTGACGATTTGAACCTCTTTAACCTTAGAAGGGGCAGTGATTGACCTCGACTAGGACTGGCACACATGTTATTATCCTATGAAGTCAGTTTTCCTTTCCTACTTGCAGGGCACTGGCCATCTAAGAGCTTACCAAGTGTTTGAGCCACTGACACAGGATCCCGGCTTTATGGCAAAAGAATAGCTTTGGCGGGTTTATGCACCAAGGATCCTCTGATCCTTATCACTCTCCTTCCCTTTTGGAAGTGACCAAGCTAAGTGAGTGTTGGGATGATTTTTCCCCTTAATGACAGCTTTATGAGGTCTAATTTATATACCACAAAATTCATCTTTTAAAAGTGTATGAGTTGATGGCTATTCATCTATTCAAAGTTGTACAATCATCAACACAAATTTTAAAACATTTTGGTCACCTCTAAAAGAAACCCTGCTTCCCTCAAGTCCCCGACAATCACCAATCTACTAATTTGTTTCTAGGGACTTGTCTCTTCTGGACACTTCATATACTTCTAGAACAAAACAAAGGTTAGGGGCACTGATGTCCACATAGTCTAAAATCCACCACCTGTAGTTAGCCCTCTGTATCCATGGGTTGTGCATCAAGGATTCAATCAACTGACACATGAAGTTGGTTGTATCTGTGACTGTGGAACCCATGGATAGAGAACGATTTGAGTCTAAGTGGATCCTCAAAATTCAAACCCCTATTGTTCAAGGGTCCACTGTAAATGGAGTCATGCATTATGTGCCCTTTTGTGATGGTTTCTTTCACTCAGTACAGGTTTTCAAAGTCCATCTGCATTGTAACATCAGTGCACCGCTCTTCTACTGATGAATAATATTCCATTGCATAGACACACCACATTCTGTTGATTGATTTACCAGTGGATGGACATTTGTGTTGTCTCCACTTTTAAAAAAATGTTACAAGTAATGTTTTTATGAACATTAGTGGGCAGGTTTCTGTGTGGACATGGGTTTTCAATTCTCCCAAGTAGAATGTCCTTTTGAAGTGCAGCAAAGCCAAAGCCATGGGGTTGGAGGGTACATGCAGCAAGAATGGGACACCATCCTCTAGGACACAGCACACACCCTAAATCAATGGCATTACAAGTCCCACTAGGCAAGAAGACACAGGTCCAGGGAAGTAAGCCTGGTCTCAGGGCCCATCACTCCCATCTCCATCTCTCTTGAGGGATTTTAGCTTCCTATTCCCTCAATTTTAGGGTGGCGAATCGCCCAGTTCTGGTTCCCAAAGAGGAAATATTTTCTTAAGGGACACAGTGAGCGTCCTGTTGAGCTTTAAGTTTCAGCTGCTGGCTGTTCACTTCAGGCTCCTCAGCCTGAGAGAGCAGCAGTCACAGAAAGGGAGCTGCTTCTCATGATCAGGCGGTGAGGCAGGTACACTGAGGTAGCTGCTGAGGCATCTCTTGGTACTCCCCTGTCTGGTTTTACTGAAGGATGAACAAATGCATAAGCCATGGCCCGAGAAGGGTATGTGTGGTGGGCAGGGGCTCAGACCTGTCAGGAAAGAGGGTCTGGGTCAGGGTGAGGGGAATCTAGAATGGGTGGTAGAGGAAGAAGATTGCCCTCTGATTGTGGTCTCTATATTGGAGGTCGCGGCTCCTCCCACCCACCTTCCTCACTCGAGCTTCCCAGGCAATCAGAACACTAGAGCAGCTGAGTTCCCACATGGAGAAAACTTACTATGTGAGGCAACTGGGTCCCAGTGACCCAAGACGGGGGATGCTGCTTTCCAGATCAGCTCACTGGCAGGTGCTGCTGGCCCACAGCTAAGCCTGTCTTTGGGACTCTCCCCTGCCGGACGGCAGCCACCTCATCCACTGTCATGGCCCCTCCCAGCAGCGCCTATATCCAGTGACTGGGTGGTGCAGAGTACAAAGGCCGGGGTCTCAGACCTCAATTTAGGACAGCTCTAAACAATGATCCAGAGCTACCCATGAGGCTGCGGGGACCTCAATTCCACGGCACACAGTCAGCTTCTCTCCCTGCCACGCTACTTCACACAGCCCCTCGACAAGCAAGTTCCTCAGACCGACCCTCTCCCCACAAACCTTCTATATGCAAATCTTAGTCTCAGAGTCTATTTCTCAGGAACCCGACTTAGACACAGGGCCAAGGCTGTCTGCCCCCACCAGCATCAAACCCTGCAGCAGCCTTCAGGAGAGTCCTGCTCTGGGGGCTGCTGGGCTTCCAGCTCCCCCCAAGTCCTGTTTTCAGACCCCCACACCCCTGTATTCAGGCCCCACCCCTTTGGGAAGGTACAATTTTTAGGATCTCTTTCAGGTGAAGAAACCTATGCTCTAGAGGGGAACTGGCTCACCAAAGGTTGTGGAAATAGGAAGGGGCTGATCAGGGTGAACCCCAGTATGTCTGAGTCTCCCTGACCACCCCTCATGACTTCCATAATTCCCGGCAGAGCCAGAGAGAGGGCAGACAAGAGGTCTGGGAACTTGGAGGAGATGCTCACCTTGGCCTGGAGAGATGAATGGACGCACATGGAGGTCTTGAGGGGTTCAGGCAGGTACATGTGAGAGGAAAGGTACTGCAGGAAGAGGGAAAAGTGAGGGCAAATGCTGGGAGGCAAGCCCAGTGGGGGGGTGAGGAGCCTGAGCCTGCTTTGGGGTGATGAGTCAGGGAAGGGCGGTGGGATCAGTGTGAAGGTCACGGTGGACGCAGACCTTGCCCTGTAGGCTCTGGGCCTGCGTCTGTCTAGCCCAGCCCCCGTCTTGCTGTAGCCCATCTCCCCCCAGGTTCCGGTGCCTGCTCTGAATGGCCAATGAGGCCATCTGATTGGCTCATCAAGGGCAAATAATAGCTTTTGCTGAATTCAGCTGCAGCCAATCAGAGGCAATCAAGCACACAAGAGGCCTGATGGGCCACACTGGCGGGCGCACCCACAGGCATCAGAGCTGGCCCCTCAGTCGGGTTCCAGAAGCCTCCCTCCTTCCCCGCTCCTGTGTCGGGGTACTGGTGTGGGTTCAGGGAAACTGAGTCCAGGAAGCCCCAGGAAGAGAAGGGGAAGGGCCATGGCATTTGCTTGGCACTTGCTGTGTGCCCCGAGCTCTGGAGGAGCTGTGCGCTACTGGGGGAGACACGGGCAGAGGACATGCTCGCCCCAAAACATACTCTGCAGAGCAGCACAGTCACGGGCCCCAGGGAATTGGGGGGAGGGGACCCCTTAGGAGAAGCGTCTCTGAACCCTACAATAGCCTCCTAACGTTTGTCTGTCTCCTAGCTGCCCCCTGGCCTGCCCAACAGGGCATCTCTGCGCAGAGTTCTTGCTTTTCCGAGGGGCACAGAGCTTCCAATCAGACCCTGGCAAAGCAATTTTTCAATCTCCAACTGCAAACACTAATACTACTGAAGCTAATTTTACAGATTTCCACTCCGAGGCCTCGCCTTTGTCCCAGAATCCTTCAGTCTGGGAGATTAGTAGTTTAGAGACTGGAAAAAATAAGGTATTTTAAAATTCAGCATAAAACTCTAAGACTCAGTGAGCTAAAAAAAAATTTTTTTTTGATTGGAAAAGAGCCTGTTAGAGAGGGAGGAGCTTGGGCCAGTTGCCGCTCCTCTGGGTGGCTGGAGGAGGTGCCGCTCCAGCCCCAGATGCTCACAGCCCCTGCAGCACGGAGAGAACTGAAGCCTCGGGAGGGGCCGAGAAGGGGCCAGCTCCAGTGTGCTCAGAAGCCCGGCCTGCTGCACCTATGAACCTTCCCCTTGAAGCTCTGGGATGTGAACAACCCTTGAAGCCTCTCAGGATTTTCCTGGCCCCGATCCCAGAGCCTGTCGAGTTGTAAGGAAAGTCTTTGGCCCTTGAGCCAGAACAGGCCACGGGCACCCAAGCCCACTTTGTCAGTGAGGCTGATTCCCTCCAAGCAGACTCTCTGGGCCTGTTTCCCCGTCAAACCTAAGGTGCAAAGTCCCTAGCCAGGTGGCCCACCCAGCGCACGCAACCCAGGACAGCACGCACACGCCGTAGGCCCCGCGGGCTCAGGACCTGCCCCAGCACAGACACGCTCGGGAGGCACGTGGCGGAGCCCATTCCACCCGCACCCCTTTATTGCATCTCTCACAGATGAACAGCGTAATCACCCAGGCTCTCCGGGGGCCACAAGCTCAGAAACGTCCTAATGAAAAATAAATGTATTTACAGGGAGACGTCAGAGCTGCCAGGACGAGTCAAAGTAATATGCCTGCGACCAGCACGCGGACTTTTATTTCTTCCCCCTCCACGCTCCAGAGCTGCTCCTGCGGCGTGGAGAGATAAATATTTTAAATAGCGACACTTCGGCAATGCACGGTTATGCAAGACAAGGAATAATTAGAAAATAAATTACTTTTTTTAAACACAGCGTTACAAACACCAGGCGCATCAGAGTACTGCTCTCTGCAGTCCGGGGCTGCGCAGCTCAGAGGCCAGCGCAGCAGGGACCCGGGGAGCAACCACAAGCCCGCCTGTCCCCACAGCCCCCAGATGTGACGTCCCCTCCCTGCTCGGGGAGGCTCCCAGAATGGAGTTGAAGACCACACTTGGCAGCTTCCAGAAAATCTTGACGATGGAAAGGCTTCCTCCGGCGTCTCACCAGCAGTGGCGCAGACTAAAAATAGTTTAATCTCCTTGAAAGCAAAAGGGGCAATCAGCAAAACAGACACTCGGGCCGCTCGCTGCCCCCGCCACCCTCACCACACTCTGCCCCCATCCATCCGGGCCTGCCCCCAGTGCCAAGCATCAACTTGTGACGAACCCCTAGCAGCGTCCTGCAATCCCCCCAGGAAGGCGTCTTTCACCCATCATCCAGGACTCCTTGGGTCTGCAGCCTCGGACCAAGTTACGTGCATGGTATGTGCCCTTCAGACCTGGGACACCTCAGGCGGGAGGTAGGACAGGGAGGGTTAGCCCTGCTCTACAGATGAGGAAACCGAGGCAATGAGGTGGAGTCATTTGCCCAAGGCTAGAAATGATGGGGACGACTCAGATCCAGGTCCTGTCGCTAGTCCAGGCTGTGTGCTAATGGAGAGATCTCTGTCACTGCAGAAAGGGGGCCTGCGGGCTCTAATTAGCGCCTAACCTGAGTCTCTGTGGTTGGCTCCCACAAAAGCTGCCCAGAGCAAGAAGCGGCAAACAAAGCTTGGTGGGATGGGGAGTGGGAGAGGGGCACACATCCAGGGGATGGCTGAGTGGGTCGGGAACACAAATGTGTTGGCCTGCTGTGGCTGGAATGCCACTGTGGTTTCACTATTTTCAACCGATTGCCTAGAATGGCGTCTGAACACCCGTGTTCACCACCAGGCTGTGGTGCATTAGGGTCGGTCCCTGCTCTCTCTGGGCCCAGAGAACACAGGAGACTGAGGACCCACCAGGAACCCTGCTGTCCCTTTCAGACTGACCTCCTCCCCAATTCTCTGCTCCCCCTCACTCGGTTCTACCTCCTGGCCTTTGTCCACCTGCCCCTCCTCTGTGCCTACTTGCCCCAAACCAGGAGCACAGATCATGCTGTACCCCAACCTGGTTTCACAGGAGACAACTCAAAAGCAGGGAGGGGAAGCTCACGTGCCCAAGGCGAGCTGCAGAGACCAGAGGAGGCAACAGGACTGCAACTTTCTCTCTGATGTAGGCCCAGGCCCTTCACATACTCTTCCTCTTTGTGCCCTGCCCAAGATTCTCCTCAGAAGCACCTTCATTCCCTTCCCCCATCCTTCACAGAATGAAGCCAGGACATAAGACAATAAACTGGGCTCTGGCAAGTGGTTCAGCTTGTCCAATTTCCCGAAATGCCATCAGGGAAGTGGGGACTGAGGTCGCCTTTCCTACTAAATATCTTCCCGTATAAACAGCAGCTGCCTGCAAAAAATGACTCTAACCTTGCTCTCAGCTTTTTGTGGGCCTACTTCTAGAAAGTGCTGCCCTGCACAGTCCTACCTGCAGGGGTGAGGAATGAGGGTCTCTCCTGCCAGCCTTTGGACCTCTCCACCTTGGCTCCCCTGTGTTTCCTGTGGCCCCCTGTTTCTCGGGTGCAGCTAAGCCGCAGAGCTAATTCTAGCATCCTGCTCCAGGCTTTGGCCCTAGTCCAGCTCTTGCCCCCTCCAGCAAGCCCCACTTTCCTGTGTTGCTGCCTCAATACACATGGGGCTTGGTTGAGTCATCTGCAGCAACTTTATGTCCTTCATCATCTCGCTGTGACTCTGAGGGCAGAAGACAACCCTCCCCCCCTTTCAGATGAAGAAACTGAGGCCAAGAAAAGGGGCTTCTTTTGGTCCGATCACTCATAAGGCCCCACTACAGCCCTGCCTCTCCCCTCCACCCACCCTCAGGAGAAGGAGCTCAATTTCAACAGGTAAAGTGGGGACTGAGGGCGGCATCCCAGGCAGATGGAACAAACCCAAATTTAGGATAAGGGCATGACACTGGGGAGGCTCCGGAGAGTGAGGGGAGGCTGAAGAGAGAGCCCTGACTCACCAGAACAGATGGAGATGCTGGGAGTTGCTCTGGCCACGAGAGCCCTGGGTAGCCTCACAGGCTGGTACTTCCTACCTAGGTAACCTGCCTAAGGACAGAGAAGGGCATGACTGGCTATTGTCCATCCAGACAGAATTTATCAACAAAGTGCTTTCCCACTGCTGGCTGTGTGAGCCAGGCCAGCCAGAGTTTCCTGCTGCACAGACGGGGAACCAAGGCTTGGAATGAAGACCTGAGTTATAACCCACAGAATAAGTATCTACAAGTCCAAACCTCAATAAATAATTTAATAAACAGTGGACAAGGGACAATTTTTCATGCCATAAGAACTCTAATTAAGGGCCTCCCTGGTGGCGCAGCGGTTAAGCGCCGCACTGTGGAGCTGTCAGCAGCAGCGATGCGAGTTCGACGCCCGTCCAGGGAGATTCCCACATGGCGCGGCAGACCTCTCCTGCCTGGCCTGCTGCCCCCAGCAGTGTATTTCCGTAGATCTGCCTGTTCTGCTCCCCGCTCTGTCTCTGGTGAACCCTCTGGCCGCCCCACACCTCTGGCCTGTACCCCAGCTTGTATGCATAAATAAATAAATCTTTAAAAAAAATAAAAAATAAAGAACTCTAATTAATACAAATAGAAGGAATACAAGAAAGAGAAAAGCTCCACTAGGATCCTACAGTACTAACTGCCGCATGCAAGATCCACCAATGGATGTTAAAACGATGGGCAAAGCTTGAAAAGAAACAGGATATTTGCATAGGCTCAAAGTATCTCCTCCCAGAACTTTATTTCTTTTTTTTTCCCATAATTTTTCATTGAAGTAACATTGCAATATAATATTATTTGTTTCTGATTTCATCATTATAAATCAGCACCTGTATATCCTACATTAATTTCACCACTAAATAAGCAATTTTATCCTTCACCATACATTTGACCCCTTTGACCATTTTCCCACCTCCCTGGTGGGGAAGAACAAAGGGGAAAACAGCAACTTTACAGTGCAGGAGCCAAGCAGACACCCTCTTCACCAAAAGGTCAAGGACGACATCGCCGATAATGAGACACACTGACACGTGTGCTCGGAGAAGCTGCCCCGAGGACACGTCATTTCTGTGGTTATTCCTAAAAAGGCACAATGTCTAGCTTATCATATGCAAACATCAGACAAACCTAAACTGAGGGACATGAAACAAAACAGCTGACCAGGACTTTTAAAAGGGTGAAGGTCCCGAAATACAAGGGAGACACAGGAACTGTCACGGGCCTGATGAGACCAAGGGGACATGACAATGAAATACAAAGTGGTGTCTTGAACTGGATCAAGGTGTAGAAAAACGACTTTAGTGCGAAAGCTGGTAAAATCCTATACAGGCTTCACTTTGGTTAATAGTGACATACCGATGCCGCTGTCTTACTTTTGATATTTGTTAACTATGGTTACGCAAGATGGTAACTTCAGAGGAAACTGGGTGAAGGGTTAGGGAATTTCTGTACTATTTTTGTAACTCTCTGCAAGTCTAAAATTATTTCAAAGTAAAAGGTTTTTTTTTTTTTTTAAAGCCTCATACTATCTTAAAAGAGCTAACAGACATCATAGCAACAATGAAATAAGAGCAAGGACCAAAAAGATCCTAGAAATTAAAAATACAGTAACAAAATGAAAAGCGTGATAGAGAATTGGAAAGTGAAACTCGGAGCTCTCCCAGTAAAAAGACACAGAGGTGGAAAATGGAAGAGAAAAGGGTCTGAGTTAAAGACTCTAGACAGAGGACAGAGAATGGAACAAGGAGGAAATCAAAGAAACCATTCAAGAAAACGTCCCAGAACTAAAGGTTTGAAAGCGTCTGCCGGGTGGTAGGGAATGAAAAGAAGCCCACTAAGGTGCTATCAGTGTGGAATTTCTGAACACTGGGCACAGGGAGAAAACAGGTAAGTTTCTGGAGATGACATCGGGTAACGTACCATGTATTGGGGGCCTGAATGACACTGGGCTTCTCCACAGTAGCTGGAAAGCGGGAAGAAGGGAGCGCCGCTTAGGAATGTGGAAGCAGATGGTTTCTGCTAGGACCTCTGCATTTTCTAAAATCTCTACCATGTATGCAAAAGACATAAAAGTCTCATAAATGTACCTTTTCTCGGGAAGCAAACTCACAATGTTCTCTGCCCAAATGAGGGTGAAAGCCAAAAGCAGAGGCGAGGTGCCCACAGTATCCAGGCACGAGGCACCTGACCAGGAAGAGGTGCAGCGCCCCCAGCCGAAGGGCTGTGTCACAGGCTGGGAGACCAGCAGGCTTCAGAGCAGCGCATGGGGGTTTGGACAAGACCCCCCTGGGTGGCGGCAGAGGCTGCATGCATGAGAGGAGGTCCGAAAGAAGGGTGGGAGTTTGGTGCAGAACTTGTAAAGGTTTACAAAACACTAACGCAACAAACACCAGATGTTGCTAGCAGCAAAAAGAAAAGTAAAAATCGTACCCAAACGTCTACTATGAGTTACAGTGCTGACTAGCATTTGCCAGGTCAGGGCAATGCCAACACATGGCATGACACTGGGGGGCCCAGGTAGGCCGTGCTGGTGGGCGGGGGGAGAGCCAAGCGGAGGGCTGTGGAGAATGCCCACAGCCGAACAATCACGGAGCAGAGACTTAAGTGTGTCATTTAGAGATACGGAGCTCTGAGAGGAGCAAGCGACAGCCTCTGGGGAGCTGGAAATGGAGAGGAGGGGGCTGCTGTACTCCTAACACAACACACTCAGTAGAACACTGTGTGTGTGTGTGTGTGTGTGTGTGTGTGTGTGTGTGCGCGCGATGCCTTTAAAATCCCTAATTTTAAAGATCCATTTAGACATGGAAGAAAAAGAGAAAAAGCAAGAAAGGGAGGGCGGGTGAGAAGGATGGAAGGAGAGCAAGTAGAGGAGTCAGGGGCCGGGGACTGACAGCGCTGACTCCAGCCTCTGGCCTCAAGACAGGGACCCCCAAAGGGCGGCAGCTGACATTATGCTTTTCTGACATCACATCACCTCTGTTTATTCTGCAAAGAAAGAGGTTTTAATTCCTTGATCAGCTGAGACAGCAGACCAGGCTTCACAGACCAAAACATTAAGTTGGGACTAGTGGCCCTGGTCTGGCTGACTCCTTGCCCCCACTTCTACAGTTCCCCAAAGTTAGGAGTAATCACAAAGCGAGTGAGGGACAGCAGCCCACAGGGTGTTCACTCATCTTGGGGTCAGTGGCAGGAGCCCCAAGTCTTCTACAACACCTGTGAGCCACGGATGTGCTCACGACCTTCGCACCAACTTCGGCACTGGGGTCAGCGCCCACTTCACTCAGACCTCCAGGCAGTCCTGCCTGGGGTGGGGGTGAGCGGGGAGGGGCTGTCTGAAAAGCAGGGTCAGGTAGGGTGCCAAGTCTGCCAGTCCTCACCTCCTTCCTGGAGTCCCACACTCCTTGTGTCATTGCCAGGCAGCACAAATCTGCGAGTCCGCAACTCAGTGGCCACGGAGCACTGGACAAGCATCCTGTGTCTGGGGCGGTGAGCCCCAGGGACGGAGGGAGGGCAAGTGTGAGGCCTGTACCCACAAGCCTTGTGCGAAGTACAAGCTCAGGTGAGAGGTGTCCCCCTCAGGTTGGAAGAAGCCCAGAGGATTTGGCTCCTAGGGGAGTGAGACATCAGACCCAGAGCCCCTGCATGGTCTGGGCTCTCTGGCAGGTCTTGTGTCCTAAAAGGTAACAGCCAAAGCCAGGTGATCACCCAGGAGAGCCCCCTGTCACCCAGGCTTGCCCAGGCCCAGGTAGCTTCACGCCTCTATGTGCCCCATGAGATCTCAGATGCCCAGAGACTCAAGAACATACTGTTGCCCCGAGTTCACCCTTCTTTATGCCAAGTTCACTGGATACTCATTGCAGAAGGGACCTCAGAGTCCTGGGGTTAGGAAGAGTGTCACACTGCTCCATGGACGGACATGACATTTCCCAGCTCTGCTAAGAAGGCCACGGGTGAAAGCTGTGCGGGCAGAGAAGCAGGTGTCTTGGGCAGCAGAAGGCCCATGTCCGCCCCCAGGAGCCAGTTGAGGTGGGAGGCAAAGGCCCAGTGTTATGGCCTGTCTAGTAAGAGAGTCCACCTGGTCTCCTAGGAGCCCCCCGACAGCAGCGGAGGTGCAGCCACCTCCCTCACAAAGCCCTGGTCTGAGACGGAGACAGTATGTAAGCCTTGGGGGGGTCCTAGCGGAGATGGGAAACTGCCTGACCCTCCTCCAGCTTCCAGGGCCAGTTTCCTGCCTCTCCCAGAAGGCTCCAGACCTCCACTCCCCCTGAGCAGCTCCTCCAACACTTAGCAACGGGGACAATTTACATAATGCACGGAGTATGAGAGCAGCGATGGCTGGGGAAGCAGGGTGCCCGTTAGTGGCGCCTCAGGAAGGAAGATACCTGCTCCCGCACTACCGTAACCTCTTCAGAGAACGGCCGTGAGGCTGCGGGAAGCAGGTGCCTTTAAGTGCCTGGCTGCGGCCAAGAGGAAGTCTGCGCCAGTCCTGGAAATGGAGCAGCCTCGGGACAGAGACACGCAGGGGAGGAAATTTCCAAAGCACCGGAGTTTCCAATGTAAATCCACCCAGCCACATTCCAGGAGCCCGAACTCCCAGTGGGCTGGGACCCTGCATCCTGAGGCTTCCTGGAGGAGGAGGCCCCCCAGCAGGTGGGAAGCTGGAGCTGGAGGCCAGGGGGCCAGGCAGCAGCGGCTGGGGAGACGGTCGTGGTCAAACACAGAGGCAACGATGGAAGGGGGAGAATACATAAAAACTACTGGCACGGTAATTGCTTTTTATATAAATGTTCTTTTTAAAAGTTTTCCCCAGTGTGAAAGTCCCTCTTTAAAAAGAATAAATTCACCGCACACCAATTTATTCTGCGCCTGTAGATGGAGTGTAATGAAGGCTCTTCGGTTAACACCTGATCAAGAGGTAAGTGGCTGTCACTTGACCCAGCTTCTGGGTCTCCCTGCACAACATGCAGCGGGGGCGGCACACGGGGGTGAGAGGCTGCCTGCTCAGAGCCAGCACCCGCCCAGACTCTGGGCCCCAGGGCTGAGCCAACAGACTCCACTGTGCCTTGGGGCCCTGCTCAAGCGGGGAACTCAGGCCGGGAGCAGCTCCCACCATGCCCGGGCGGGGGTGCCACACGGGGCCGTGGAGCCAGGGCGCACACTGTCGCTTTCGAGGGACCGAGAGGGGAGGCGTTAAGCAGTCTTCTTAGGGAGCAGCCCACAGGGCATGTGGAGGAAGCCAACTGGTGACCTGGCATCTGGAAGCCACCTGGTACACCTTCCTATGGGCGCTCCCTGGGCGGCAGGAGGCTCCCATGGACTCCAGCTCCGCTCTAAGCGGAAGCTACCAAACCACCTCCCAGACTCACACCTTCAGATGCACACCTGGCCCCCGCCCAGGGCAGGAAGGGCTGCTCTCCCTCACGAAGAGGCCCAGGCCTGAACACAAGACTTGCCAGGTGCCCCTGACTGGCCAGAGCGCTCTCCGCGCGAGTGGGGACCTCGCCACCCAGCCTCTGTGAGCACTGCGTGGGGGCAACGACCAGCTGCACGAGGCCGGCGCTCTTCGCCCTGGCTTGCCTAGCCCAGTCCCCACCCCAGGGCTCAGCAGACAGGATGTGAGGCCACGGGTCCACCCCCGGGGCTGCGCGCCGCACTGGGCCCCTGAGCGCCGTGTCAGGCAGTGACTGGGTGCTCACTGCATATGGTGTTTGTGTGTGTGAATGTGAGCGCCTCACCCACAGCTGAGATTTCTCAGCTTCACTAATTAATCAGTTAAAGTTGTTCTCACCTGCTCGGGTGACGGAGCTCCTGGCACCTGCCTCCTCGCAGTCCCACCCAGCCCCACAAGCGTGTCTGCTCACACCTCCACATGCAGCATGTAGAACCGTGCACTCAGCCACATACGCATGCACACCTGGTCACACCTACACACAGCACACATGCACGTGGGGTCACATGCTCTCTATCTCACACACACACACACACACACACACACACACGCGCGCGCTTCCTGGCTGTGTTCCACATACAGCATTTATGCCACTCCTTTTACACACACACACACAGGTTCACCTGTTTTTGTCTACATGCACACGCACACATGCTCACTTTCTCACATGCATCTCTCCTCTTCACATGATCAGCCACAGACGTCTCCCAGTGAGTCACAGAGCCAAGAATTGATCACCAGAGGCGAGCTGCCTTCCAGATCTGACCGCCGGTGCTCAGGTGGACTTCTCAGAGGCCCGGGCATAACCTGCCATCCTCTTCCTGTGCCACGTGATGAGGAGGGCGAACGGGGGCCATCAGAGGTCCTTGACTGCCCCTGCTTCCTATGTGTACCCAAAAGATGTGAAAGAGAAGGGGGTGGGGGCATTAGATGCCACTGGCCTCAGCAGTGATCCGGAGGGCTTCTGGGGGGGAGTTATGGACTGGGTTTAAAACTGGGGGGCAGACTGGAGGGCATGGAGTTGAGCAAGGAGTGTAAGTGGACTAGGAGAAGGGGCCGGGGCTTCTGCTGGGAATGGGAGGGCTCGGAATGGCCGAAGCCGCCCCGCCCTCCTTCCCAGGCCACACATCTTGGCCAGGCCTCGAGCGACTCCAGGAACATCCCAGCCTGATGTCCGGTTGCCATGCTGCTGGCTCTCCTCCTGGGCCTACACCCTATGTTCCCTCGCAGAGAGCAGTCCGGGACCTTCCCAGCGGGGCCGAGCCTGGCAGACCCCATGCAGGCCTACCTGTCTTGGGACATCTGCTGGAGAAGCGCATCCTTAACGCGCTGGGTCTCAGGGGCCCGTGGGGCTGGATGGCTCCCACGGTCCCGGAGCCGGAGCCAGAGCCCCCATCTCTCCCTTCTCAAGCTTTGCTTATCTACCCACTGGACAGTATTGGCTGAGCATGTGCCCACACGTGTGGGCACGTGCACGCAGGAGTGCGCACTAGAGGCACGTGTGCAGACATGCATCCCTTCATGCACACGCAGTTGCTCCTCCACCCAGACCACACAACCTCTTGGGCCGGGGGCTGGGCCACATCCTGAGGTCGTGGCACTCAGGCCCTGAAGGTTGGTCACTTGGTTCCCTGATTCATGAGAACCATGGATGGAGGAACGGGGGCCTGAGGAATCTGCCCAGGATCTACCCCACTTCAGTCTGCCGCCTACATGGATTCAGTCAGCCCCCTGCAGAACCACTGGCCCAAAGGCTGAGAGAGGTACAGGAAAGACAGGAGATGAGGGGCACCATAACCTTCTCTCCCAAGGAAAGGGGAGCAGTGTACAGAGGAGGTGGAGGGGGCCAGCTGAGCGCTGCCTCCTGCCTCATCATGGCAAATGCTGCTCATGTTGCCCCTGGGGCTGGCTGTGGTTTGTCAGAGCCAAGTACTTCTCTGCCTCTGCCAAATGCTTGGGGCTCCAGGAATCTCAGGGGAATGTCCTCATGGCTGCCACCAACCCAGCGGTGGATGGGGGTGGGAGGTAGAGGAGGGGGAAGAATGCAGATAGGGTCAGCCGTCCCCAAGGGCCCAGCACGGAGACCCAATCAGCCTTCTGTCCCCACCCCCATCTCTCATCTCGATCATCTAGACCAGACCCTCTGGCCTGAACACGGAACACCGCTGCTCCATTTCTCTCGAGAGACAGAAGCAGACGCCAGGGGAGGGCAGCAGATCCTGACCTCAACTCAACAATCTGCAAGTGCTGGTTCCCACTGGAGCTGACCCCCAGCTGCCATGCTGCAAAGCCAGCTGCTCTGGAGACCCCAGGGGAGAGCCAGAGTGTTCATTTTGCCTTGTGAGGCGATTGCCCCAGCAAAGGGGCAACTCCTTTTTTGGGTTCTGATGATACCCAAGACGGAAGATTGAGGGATCATTTCAAGGAAGGAGCCTGCAGCAAAGTCACAGACTCTCAACCGAAACTTCCAGAGAGAGTTAGGGTGCTATCTGACCAGCACAGTTTTCAATGTGGTCTCTCCCCCAGCTGAAGAACCTTACAGTTTCCTGAAGCTGCCACCCTCAAGAACCCCTGATTCTCAGCCCGGGGCTCAGCCACTCCACTTTCTGACCCACTTACCACCCCACCCCTGTTACCAACACCTGAGGCTGGTCCAGAGCTCAATGGCTGCCTACTGGCTCTGTCCATTGCCAATCAGCCCCAGGCCCTCTCTGAGTCATGGGGCCTGGAAACAAGCTGCGATGGTTGGCTATTTGAGATATGGACTCACAGGCCTATTTTACCTCCATCTACTTCCTCCTCAGGGATACCTCTGTCTTCTTCCTGACCCAAAGCTTCCTACCCACAAGCTGGTAGCCGCTGACCACCCTGTACCACCAGCCACTGGGTCTGGAAGCTTTCCACCCTTCCCTGACGTACAGACCCTCTTTCTTCCAGCCTTGGTAGCCTTTGTGCCTCTCCCAGTAAGGTCCCCAAAAGATGTCATGATCAGCAGGTGCTACAGATTGAATGTCTGTGTCCCCCAAAATTCGTGCTGAAGCTTAATCCTCAAGGAGATAGTATTTTATATGGGGCCTTTGGAAGGTGAGTAGATCCTAAGGGTGGAGCCCTAATGAATGAGATTAGTGCCCTTACAGAACAAACCCCAAAGAGATCCCTCAGCCCTTCAGCCATGTGCGGGCAAAGCATGGAGACAACCATCTATGAACCAGGAAGCAGGTCCTCACTAGACACTGAATCTGTTGATACCTTGGCCTTGGACTTCCAAGCCTCCAGAATCACAACTTCTATTGTATAAGCCACCCCATATATGTGGTGTTCTATTACAGCAACCCAAAAGGACTAGGACAGCAGGGGAAGAAATTGGTTTCCAAACTCTGGGGCGGAGAGAGAATAGGGACACGTTGGGCATTTGAACTTTGCAAAACTGTGACCAGCTCCTGGAAGATAGGGAACTTCTGGGAAGAAGACGGGGGGCATAAAGGTAACCTCACTTTTGCAGAGTTCTGTCTACAGTCCTTCTTTGGTCCTGCTCCCTTGATTCTCCCAAGAGGACAGGGATGCTTGGAGCTCCATTCCCCAGACAGATGAATCAAGGCTCAGAGAGGCAGGGCATGAACCAGGACATGAAAGCCCAGCTCTGCCATCCTGCCCACTTCCTTCTCTGCTCTCCACCCACCCATGGCACAGGCTCCGGGTTCACAATCCAGCTCTGTCGCTTACCAGCTAGGGCATCTCAGGCAAGTCCCACCTTCAGAAGGCACAGTTCTTCTCCCTCGCTCTGAACCTTCCCTGCCCCGAGAACTGACCTGGAGGTGGCCCCACAGTGCCTCCTGCACAAACCGGAAGCTGGTAGCCTCTGACCACCCTGTACCACCAGCCACTGGGTCTGCTGATCCCACTCAGAGATCAGCACCCACAGACCTGCCCCCTCCACACTCACAAGAACCTGGGAAGCAACTTCTTGCTGTAATGATTCTAGAACCCCGGAAGTCTAGCGGGACTCCCAGCCCCAGCCTTCCTCTGCTAGACTCCAGGCTCAAGGTGCTCTGAACACAGACTGTCCAGTCACACCCCTCTGGGGACCTTCCCGTCACTGCACTCTCCACCTGCCATGAGGTTGTTCTCACCTATAACCTCACGCTCCAGGAAGCAGGAGGAGGGAGAGGGGAGGCCTGGGAGGCGGCGGCACCTAGAAAGGCAACAGTGCTGGTCCAGTGTCAGTAGCCTGGAGCGGGCAGGGTAGAGCGTGCCAGGCGGCTGGAGCCATGTGCGGACGTGCGCCAGGGCCCCCCAGCCAGGAGCCTTAGGGTAGCCTTCCGCCTGACACTCAGCATCCTGCACCCCCACTCTGGTAGTGGTGTAGTGTGGGAGTGTGGGAGACCCCAGCTAGTCAGCCGGCCCTCAGGCAGGAGCTCCTGCCACGGCTTTTGAAAAGCTTCTCAAAAATGGAATTTTCTCCTGGCGGCAACAGCAGAGTGTGGGGAGGGGGCAAGCAGGAGGCAGCACGCACCCACTCCGGCGCTGCGTCTCTGCAGTGCTCAGGAGAGAGCGCTCCCAGACCTTACAGCTGAAGGGGCTCGGGGGGGACAGAAGAGGCCCCCCAGGGCAGGGTCTGGGAAGGAAAGAGGTGGGGAGCAGGTTGGGCTGGGGGTACAACGAGGGGGTACAGGCAAGGCCTCAGCTAGGCTCCCATGCATCTGCCTCTGGGTACCAAATTATGCTCAAGCGGCGGCCTCACTACGTCTCAGACGCCCTCCCCGGAGCCCCCCGCTCAGTCCCATGCATCCCTGCTGGGTGCCAAGCAAGAGGACCATATGGAGGGAATAATAAGACAATTAACTTTCCATTAAAGAATAATATATGTGGGTTTTTAGGGAGGCGAGCGGCAGCAATCCCTACCCAGCGGCATATTTCACATTCTGCCCCCCACCCCCACCCTGACTCGCCCCACATCCTGATCATTTACGCCAGGAGGGTGTCACTGGGCCCCACTGGGAGGTGTCTGGGGGGAGGGTGGGGCTGCACCCTGAGCAAGCACAGAGCCCTCAGGACATGGTTCCAAGACCCGGAGAACCCTGGGGAGGGGTTGTGATGGCCTGGGTGGGGCTCCCTCGCTGGACTCAGCTCTTCAGCAGGGGCTGTGTGAGCGGGGGCCTGCCTGGCCAAGGAGCTGCAGTGTCTCTCCGGGCACCTTCAAACTGCAGTGCTCTGATGGCAGGACAAAACAGGCTATGGAGGTGACAGCTGCTTGAGCTCCCCCTTTCTGGCCCTCCTGGGGCTGCTATGTCTCTGGCCACCCCACCAATGGCAACTTCCTGCCTCCTCTTCCTCCCAGTCCTCTAGCATTTTGAGCTTCCCTTCTAGACACCACTAACCCTGGAGATGCCTGGATGCCCAGAGAGGACCCTCCCCAAGTGGCGGCCAACCACCACCAGCACCCCCTGAGTCAGTGTGTGAGTGTGCCTGTTTTAGGAGTACCAGTGGGGGTGTGTGAGAGGGGTAGGGACAAGGAGAAGTCTGCCTTAAAAGAGGCCCCTGCCTTCCTGAGCCCCTCAGGAAAGGAGCAGTTGACGTGGCCACACTTTGGTCCTTGCCAGGAACCAGCTCCAGATGCGGCACTCTGCAAATATTAATTACACATTTCCAGAGAGCACTGAGCGCTGAGCAGACGGGTGCAGGGATGGCCAGCGGCAGACAAGATGGGCTGGGACTGTGGCGCTGTTGCTGGCTCAGGAATGCCATGCTCCCCACCCACAGAAGTGGGAACACACAGAAGCCATCAGCCCGAATCACCATGAATGTCCAGAGAGGTGCAGCCACTGGGGTGGAGGGGGATAGAGCAGATTGGGGTCAGGGTCTCCAGTCCTGGAGTCCCGCTTTCTATGGACACTGGGTCAGCAGTCTGAGGGAGAGGCTTCCCTAGGCCTGCACCTCTGCCTTGCTTCTCCTCCCCACCCACCACCTGGCAGGACTGGCAGGCTCCCGGGGGCTGGTGAAGACATTCGGGACCTTGGCTGCTCTGTTGTATATTAGGGCTGTGAAAGCATCCAGCACCATTTGCTGAGCTAGGGCTGTCGTGGGAGCTGAGACAGCCAAGGTTGTGGGCAGGGCTCGAAGCCATTTCCACCCTAGCCGACAGGCAAGGGATGAGGCTTGATGCGGACTGGGGAAGGCTCCTGTATAAGAGGCAGACCAGACTTGAGCCTTCCCTGGGAGCCTGCGGTCCCCCGATGTGGCCACCCCAGGTCTCTGCTCCCAGCCCAGCTCTGGCCAGGCAGCCTCCCCTCCCCTCCTGACCCCACCTGAGGTAGGGGATCTTCTCACTTCCTTCTGTAGGGATTCTCCAAGGAAGGTCTCACCCAGGACAGGAACCCATCTCAGGGCTGGTGCACCTGATGAACCCCTGGTTCTTTCCCGTGTCTGACCATAACTGCTCCTGCTTTGCATTCCCACAAGGTTCCCAGAGTTGCTCCCCTCTACCATGGACGCCCAGCCAGAAGGGGGCAGGTCCTTGGCTGTACCGTTGGAGTGACCTGGGCTTTGAAGTGGGGAGACCAGCAGTCTCCACATCCTTCGCTGCGCACCCCCAGGCACCTGATGAATTATTCATTCCTGATCAGCCTCATTATGTAAATGAGCTCAGAGCCCAAGCATATGCTCTCTGCTCTCCCCCCCAGGATGGGTACAATATGGTGCTGATGGGGGAGGGTAAAGAAGGGGTTCAGGAGAGCCAATATCCTCTGGTGGCTCAGCCTCTAGGGCTCTGGGCGGTGGGGAGCAGACTACAGTAGGGTCCACACTTTCGTGGTCTACTCAGGGCAGGGGTGGGCCAGGGCTGGGGGCTCCTGGGGGGGCTGGCTCAGGAGTGCCTGGCTAAGCAACAGGGCACATGAACCAGGCCACGATGGGAGCTCCTACTATGTGCTGGCTCTGAGGCTAGATGCAGAAATGTGATAGGGATCTTCACAGATAGCCCCCACACTCTGCCAAGGCATGCCATGGTCTCCAGCCTGTAATTGGACCACAGGCTACACCCAGCCCCCATGGGATTGTGGTGCGGTTGGGAGGAGGAAAGTGCCAAGGCAAGGAGAACGCTCCCAAATGCCACTGTCTGCAGTTTCTGAGCTCCTGCAGCTGCCAGCTCTTGTGGCTCCCAGCTTCTGGGGGTGGGGGGAGCCTCAGGAGGGGGCAGGCAGAGAGGGCGGCCAGATAAGGGAAGAAGAAGAGGGGACCAGATGCCAGGACCATCTCAGCTACGCGGTGTTGGGGGCAGCTCAGAATCAGCTCGGGAGGCCTGGGAGGGGCCGCCTCAATGGGGCGGAGGCTGTCAGCCCGGCAGCTGATGCCAGAGCCACAGGAACATCCGCAGCTGGGTCAGGGCTCTTCTGCAGGCGTCCTTCTGACCTGTCAGTGTCGGGCCTGGGCTGGGCACACGGGCCTCTCCGGTGCCTTTGAAGGAGAGCCACAGTGACTCAGTCAAGGTCAGGGTGGGTTGTGGGGGGCGGGGAGATTTGATTAGTTGGCTCCTTCCTGCTCCCATGGGGTTGTCCTTCCCCTCCAGAACTCTTCACCTGCTCCCTTACTGCCTACCTCACCAGAGCACCCTGTGCCAAGAAGCATCCCAGAGCTGTCAGCGCAAAGTAAGAGGCTGAGGAAGCAGGTGAGGAAAAACTGGAGCAGGACACAGAGCTGCCAGAGAGCCGGCAGTCGTCTGCAGGCGGAGGGCTGCCAGGAGGAGCGGGAATGCCAGGTCAGCACTGCGCTGCCTGCCCACCAGGCTGGCCAGCGCTGCACCAAGCATAGTCCCTGCTCCGGCCAGTTCCCCTGCCCCAGGCTCATCCGGCTGGCCCGCCCTCCAAAGAGGGGAAGCAGAGCCAGAGCGGGAGCCCCTGGGTCCCCGCCCCAGCTCTACCCCAAGCTGGTGTGGGACCGCTAACTACCAGGCAGGTGCGTGGGGGAGAGTGCTCATTGGTGAAAGTATCTGGAATCACTCAAATGTCATCAGAACAGGAGGGAAAACACAGCCAAGGAGTGAAAACAATCAGCGGGAAATTCAAATTTGCTGTCTAGAAGAGGGGGTGAATCTGAGTCAGCCTGACCACCGCTGCTCTCGCCACCCTTCCCTCCCGTCAAACTTCCTAACTGAAGCACAGACCAGAGGATCAGAGAGGGTCCTGGACTCTCCCAGGAGCACACAGTGGGTCCACTAAGTAGAGATTCTGTCTCTGGCCCTCCCCAACCCGGAAGCTTGATGCTTCAGACAAACCCAAGCCTCAGGCATAAAGTGTGTGAACATCATTTTCTCTCTGGCAAAACTTTTAGCAATGGAGTTGTCTACGAAGATAAAACAAATACTGTCCTTGGGCTGAGGAGTCAAAGCATGGGACATCCCTGACAGGAGGGACAGAGGGACACAGTCACGAAACTTCAACTGGCGTACGACGCAAAGTCCAGGAAAAGATTGTTTCATTAGCCGACAAGGCTGTACTTGGCAGTACCCGCTTAGAACCCAGTTAATGCCGGCTGCTATTCCTGAGTATAAATTGATTTCGGTTCCGGAACAGCTTTTCCTACAGCGCCTTCTCTGGAAAGCTCTGCCGGTCTCCAAGTGCGGCTGAGTCATTGAGAGTTCACAGGAAGAGTGGGATGGGGGTGACTGCAATTCAAGCCCAGCAACCAGGGAAGGGAGGTTCAGGGAGGTGAGGTCCCTGGGGGCAGGACACCAGCAAGTTGGTGGCTCAGATCTCCAGACCTGAACCCTCCTGCCCTGTGGCGATCAGCCTCACCCCAGGGCACAGTTCCTACCCCCACCATCAGTGTCAACACACTCGCTGCCACCCCATTTCCTGAGCACCCGGTGTGTGGGACAAACCTGAGGACAATGCCCCGTCCCCACAGAGGTTATCTCTGGCAGCTACGTCCCTGACCACAAGGGACAACAGGAACACAGTGTGGTGTTCAATTACCAGGCCCTGGGCCTGGACCCCAGGTAGACCCAGCAACGGAGCTCCGTTTACTCCGCGTACTCCCCTGTTCCTGGGGCCAACCATCAGCGGGAGATGCCCGTTCATCGCCTGCTGGATTCTGGTCGGTACCTCCTGCCCATAAAGAGGTCCTCAAAGCCCCTCATTTCCCCCAGGAGCCCCATCCCAGTCACTCCAAGGCTCAGTCCTCCGAGCCGCTGCGTTCCCACAGAAGAGTGACAGCCCAGGAACCCGCGCCCTGACAGCAACACACTTTGCAGCCACTGGGGGTGACGGATGGCCTGCTCTTCACATCACTATTTCAAACATTAACATAATCTCTCAGGATGAATGTGGTTGCTCGAGCCTAATCAATCACCCTGCCCGCCCCTTGATCCCTCAGCCCGCCAAACACAGGCGTGCGGCTCGCTCCTGCGCCAGCACCCTCGGCGGCGGCACTGCTCTCGGGGGGCACGGCCTGGACACCCACTCAGTGTGCAGAGCGGCCCCCGACTTCTGTGCATCCTCGACCCGCCAGGGCCTGGGCTCCCGCCCCAGGTCACGCCTCAAACACAGACCTCACCCACCTGAAAACCCGAAAAGCCAGATGTCCTTACATCAGAGCTGACTGGGCACCACTCGAACAGTCGCCCCAAGATGAGCAGGTCAAGAGCCCAAGGAGTCATTGCTTTTCTGGTTATTTCCCCACCTGCCCCGTGGGTTCAACATTTCCATAGCGCTGGGACTTCAAGACCCTTCCTCACAGATACGAAGGGCTCCTGGCTGAAGCCCTTCCCCCATTCCCACTTGGAAGAGGGTCCCTGAAGGGAACAGATGTGGCCCCAGACTTACCTCGCGGAGCTGCTGGACACCCCCAAAGATCCGCATCACACCATCAATCTCCTGCTCCAGGCGCCGGGCCCAGTGCTGCATCCTGTGTGTAGAGAAGAGAGAGGAGTCAGGGGAACCGCCTGGGGCTGGAACCGCCCAGCCCTGGCCACCTACGGGTGACCAGAGCAACTGCCCCTTCAGAACCTAATTTTCACTAGAGGAGAAGCAGAGGCTGGGCACCAGCGTGTGCCTGTGATTCCCTTTGAAGCTCAGACCCGGTGGCCCGGCTCTCCTCACGTATTGTCGGGCAGCCAGGAGGAGAGAGGACTGTACTTTAGATGCGCAGAGGGAGTCCAGCAGCTCCAAGGAGCCTGCAGGGAGAGTATTTTCCACCATGAAGAGCAGCCCTTGATGCTGCCGCTCTGAGCGTAGGGCCTCTAGATGCCAGGGAGGGAGAGGGCGTGAGTGATGCCGTGGGCTGCTGAATCTCGGGGCCTCCTCTCCCGGCCAGGTGGGGACTAGGGACGGGAGGGCACATGAGTCACCGTTGCCATGTTAAATCACTGTGTAACCAGGGGCAGGACCCTGCTCCCAGGTCTCTGCTGAGTGGTGGACTGGAGATTCCCACTCAGGAGGCCCTCGGCGTTCCGGCACCAGGAGCCAGGGGCCGAGTCGGCTCTCCATTCTCCACTGGGCTTTGCCCTGCCTGGGCTGGCAGCTGAGGCCTCATTATCCTTCCTAAGCCCACCTGCAGCCTGACCTGTGCCAGGGTGGGGTTAGCATCTCCCCTGCAGCGAGAAGTGCAAGTGGGCATCGGCTGTGGCCCAGCCGGCAGCAAGCCGGAGCTAATACCTTTCTTTTGATGTTGATTTTTTTTTTCCATCACGGTCCTGACATTCAGCTTGGCAAATTGCAATTAGTGATCTGCCCGCCTCCTGCTCCAAGTTCCCATGCCAACCGGCCAGGGCACACACAGTGGCACAGGCTCAGCCCCCCATCCCCAGACCTGAGGAGGGATGTGGGGTGGGGGGAGGGTATTGTCTCAGGCTCTCATGACCCCGGGAACTGGAAGAGTCCTGGCCCCAAGGGGCCCTAGGAGAGGCCATGGAGGTAGTACGCCCTGGGTGGGTGTTGGGGTGTTGGGGTTAGACACGATCTTCCAGATCCTGTGGTTCCTGGGGGGTCCCCTCCAGAGGCTGGGAGGCTGGCATCGCCTCACTCCTACCTCACCCTGTGGACTGTACATTTAAATCTTTGTGGTAATTCTCCTGTGAGCCTTTCCCCTCCCCCCCACCCCAAGGGAGGCTGTGTTCTGTGTGAGGAGGTTGGGATGCCTTTTCAGACACTTTGGAGCAGTGGGGTGCCTGTGTGTGTGTGGTTGTGGTGTGAGCTGCTTTGCAGTGTGGAGTGCTCACTCTCCAGCCCCTGTATGATTTTGGGATCTGGGGGCGCTGCCTGAAGTGGGGTCTCAGGTTAGAACCCAGCCGGGCCCCTGCCCAGCACTGTCCCTGTTCATCGGTGTCAGCTGGGAACACAGAACCCCGCGACCCCCGCCCACCCTGCCCACTGGCAATGGTCCTTGTTCACCTCATCTCCTGTGTCTTTCTCATACTCTGTGAGGTGGCCCCCCAGTACCCCCACTTTCCAAATTAAACCGAGATGTGTTAAATCACACTCAGGGTGGCACCAGTGGGAAGGAGAGCTGTGCAGGCTGGTGGCTCGGGTGGAGGATTCTTGGGGCTTGCTGGCCCCCAGAAAGGGGTGAGACTCTGACCTGGACCTGTGGGTGGGCAGGCTGTGCGGGGCATGCAGCAGTTAGCCTCAGGTGAGCTTCTGGCTGTGGGTGGACAGTGGACAGGTGGCTGTTTTGTGCTCCTGAGACAGTCTGGGGGGCTAGTGTGGCGGTGGACTGCCCCTTGGTCCTGCATCCAGTTAGGCAGGTGGCATAGGAATGGGCAAGGTCAAGCAGCTAATCTCCAAAGGGAACCATTAGCTCTGCCCTGGCCTTGGCTAACGCCAGTCATAACCCTTCCTGGGGCCATTATGTACAAGAGCACCCGGGTGTGCGAGGTGTATACCGAGGAGCGAGGCGTTCATCTGCTCTCTCACTTCACAAAGAAGCAAACGGCTCCTCCACAATTTACACATGAAGAAACTGAGGCACAGGGGCCTCATGGGCCCTACCCAAAGTCACCAACCCAGGAAGGAGTAAACAGAGCAAGACCCAGGGGTGTGTTGCAGCCGGCAAGAGCCGACAGTATATACCTCTTCCCAACTCTGCATCCAGTGTTCTCACCTCGAGAGCCTGCAGTGGGCTGCGGCGGCCCAGCCATACCAAAGAAATAGGCGAATGCTACAAATCGGGTATTTTTACCCTGGAGAGTGAGCAGTAAACATTTTCAGCAGCACACTGCTGATGTGACCCCAGGCCATTATCTCTCATCCAGCGTAGCTATAGGTGTCCGGTTGTAGGATTTCACAGATAAGTGACAGAAAATTAATTGGAAGAATAGACACAAATGCCAAGTTTTTATTTTGCTCAGATAACACACTTTTATTATTTTCATCATTTCATCTAAAAAGGCTATTTCAACACTAAAAACTTAGAAGATCTCAATCTCAGAACAAAGTCCAGTTCTTCCTGAGAGACTCTCTATCTCTCACACACACACAGCCTCCCCACCCCCACCCCCACTTCCCGGTGAGCTGCCCGAAGCTTTGTGATGGGCTGCAGGACTGGTCCACCCCAGGACGGTCAGGAACACACACCCCCCGGCTCTCTGATGGCTCTCGCCAGCCTCGCTCTGTGCTCTGGGCCTGACGGAAGACCCGAGGCCCTGGCTGTCCAGTGCCAGGGAAACAAGTTGCTCGGATCATTCACTTCAGACAAACCCAATTAGGAAAGCAAGATGTGTGTCCAAGAGTTAAAAAGAACATGATAGACAAATCACTTCATCATCACAGAGACATGACTTTGTGGGTTCCAGGGTTTGGCTGGTGTCCCGGTGCTGTCTCCAAGGGGTGACACACGGCACCAAGGAGGTCACCTCCAGCATCCTGCCCGGAGGCCGGGGAAGCCACTCACCAAGCCCAGACTCAGTGGCAGGTGCAGCTGTGCCTGCTCCAGCGGAAGGGTGTGGGGCCTCCGAAAGGATGGGGCAGTGTCGAGGCCTGCGGACCGACTGAGTCAAAGGCAAAGTGACCAAGTCCTGCCCGGGCTCCAGTCAGCCTGGACCCCAAGCCCTAACGCTGCCAGGGCCCCCCTCGCCAGCCAGTGTGGCCCTGAGGCACCCTGCCAAAGGGGTGCACCTACCTGCTGACTCCCCACATCCCTGTGATTTTCCAAGCTCTTCATTGAGATGACACTGCTTATCTCCAAGTGTCTCTAAGTACCAAATTAGCAAGACAGTGAGGCGAGCGTGTCTGGGAGGGAGCACGTGCAGCCAGGGGCTGCAGCGGGCATGACGACTGGTGCGGCTGTGAGAGGCTGGCGGCAGAACCTCAATCCCCATGGCTCCGAGGTGTGCATCCCACCCCCAAAGAGAAAAACAGCCCTGGCGAGGACGGGTGTAGGGAGCGCAGAGAGAGGCCAGACCTGTCCCCCAGACCCTGTCGGCCCCATGACGCCACCCTTCCAGGACAAAGCCCTCTGGAGAGCCTCAGTGGGAGGCTGCCTCTGCCAGCTGTGTGACCTCGAGAGTTCTGTCCCCTCAGAACCTGAGTTTTTCCGTATATGAACGGGGTACCGGTGACCGGCTGAATAGCTCTAAAGGACAAAGCCACACAAACACTTTGATGGGTGCTGCTATTACGGGGGGTCCACTGAGGCCAGAAGTTCATCCAGCACAATTCCTGCCAGTGCTCAGGAAATTTTTCAGGACTGCCTGGAGCTACTGGGGGAAGGGTGTTCTGGAAAGGGGTCCCAGTGGCTCCTTTCGGCCCCCCTCCACTCCCCAGGGTGAGAGGCCGGGAATGTGCCCAGGCCAAGGTGCATGTTCCCAGGACTGGCAGGCTGAGGGCAGCCCCAGCTGCTGCAGGGTGCTGGGCCTTGGTCTCTAGGGCACATTTCAGAACCAAGAGGGGTATGCAAGGAAGAGGGGGTGTCACCATCAGGCAAGGGAGCAAAGTCATATATGTGAGGTGAGGTCAGGGAGGGCCGGTGCCAAACACTACGGAGCATCAGACAGGGCCGCCAGCGCCACACAGCCCCACCTGAGGAGTGGGGAGAGAAGGGGGAGGGGAGGCGAGAGGAAGGCAAGGGAGGATAAGGGGGTAGGAAAAGGATGGGGGGAAGGGAGAGCCTGTGTGCAGATGCAGCAGCATAGATTAAACTGTTGCCAGTTGTTAATTTTATACGTGAAGTTGTTGATCAGAATGTGATTTAATTGTACAGTATAATCCAGGCTTTTGGAATAAATTATGCAGAAAACTCATCTATAATTAAACAAATCAAAAAACCAGAGACAGGTGACACTGCAGGCTCACCCTCAGAGGGCATGGGTAGGTGTGGGCGGCTGGACCCTGCAGAAGGGCAGGAAGGGGAGGGGGAGGCTTTGCTTAACAGCAGACAGGGGCAGGCCCAGTAGAGGCCAAGGCCTAGCAGGAGCAAGTGCCCTGGGACCCCCAGTTTCTGCCTCTGCAGGCCATCTCACCACTCTCATGGAGGCGCAGCAGTGCGGGATGCCTCCACCAGGCAGACTGCCTGGATATGACCTGTTCTACTGGGGGCCTATGAACAGCCTCCAGCCTTCCCCTCCCAGGACCCACGGTAGCCTGGGTGGAGGCTGAGGTGGGACAGCAGGTAAAGCAGGAGGGTGTACAGCAGTATAGACCTAGGCTTGTGGGGGAGCAGCACAATGGAGGCCACTTGCTGCCAAAGGTGCTGCAAACCAAACTTGGTAACAGTGGGGCCCACAGGTCTCTTGCTACTCTTGTGACAGCCTGGCCAATTATCCCCCCAGCTCTGGGGGAGGCAATGATTTAAAATAAAGTGCAATTTAATTATTCTGATTATATTTCAGATGGCCTGCCACCTCCCACCTCAGTGCCTTCACAGTCTTCTGAAGGGAAAAGAAAGATTGGGGTGGGGGTCGGGGCTTAGGGGAGAGACAGGAGATACACACACAGGAAGAAAGCCCAAGAGAGCTGAGGGGACCTCTGTGTTAGGCTAGCCTGCCCTGGGGGAAGAGAACGGTGGGTGTGTAAGGGGACCTCTCCCCCATCGCAGTCTAGAGAAGGTGCTCCTCCCCCAACAGCCACCCAAAGCTTAGGGAGCAGCTGTGGCCCTGCCAAAGCCCTTCCCCTAGGCCCCAGTTATGCTACAAGTGGCAGAAAGCTCAGGCTCTACTCCAGGATGATGGCATCTCCAGGAACATCTCCCCGGGGAAGTCCTCCCTGACTACTGGGGTGGATGTCCCTCTCCACCTAGATCTAGCTCTGGCTCTTCTGAGAACTTGGACTAGCTGTGCTTTCTTAGGCCTCAGTTTTCCCATCTGGAAAATGGAGACAGAAATCACCACTTGTCTGTGCACCTTCCAGGACACAAAGAGAAGGCAGGCGGAAACCACTGTGCACAGAAGGGATGCCAGCAATGATGACTGCCCCCACGCTCATGCCTGCCCAGGCCCATCTGGGCAGCAGAGCTGCTGTCCCCAGAGTCTGATCTCCTTCCTCAGACCTGCAGTTCACTAAGCATGAGGGGTCTGTGCCTCCACCTTAGACTGGGGCCTCCGGCTGGGTTGCAGCCCTTCCCCGCCCTGCTCAGAGACCCGGACACTGGGAGAACCCCTCCTGCAGGGCCGCCTGTGGCGACAGTATCCTTGCTTGGCTGCTCGCGACCAAAGACTCTAGGACCACAGCATCTTTTGGGGCTCAAAGCTCAGGGAACAATCCTGATCCCAATTAGCTCACAGCCTCCCAAGGATGACAGGGCTAAGGGGGGGCAAAAGTCTAACGTCATTGACCTTGGTGAGGAAGCACAGGCCCGGCCCCGCAAAGAACACCGAGGGAAACAGGCCCTCCGAGGCCAGGGTGAGGGTGAGGGTACCATGCTGGTCCAGCTGAGTCGGGGTGAACCAGGGCTCTCCAGCGAGCCATCTACCATTTCGCAAGCAGGTAAACTGAGGTGCAGGACTCAAAGGGACTGACCCATTTTCCACTTTTGTGATTCAGCTAGAGACCTCCATTGTGAGCAACAAATGCCCCTAGGAGCACTGTTCCTACCCACCCCATGTTCCTAGGGACAGAAGCAGCCCACGTATCACACAGGATCATTAGCAACGAGGAGAGCTGGGGAGGGGTCGGTGCTGCTGAAGTTTGAATTAGTCCAAATCATCAGCCTCAGCTACATGTCTCAAGACCCTGCCCAAATATTGTTCCTTAATGGGGTTATTAATTTGGGGAATGTCCCTTCCCTTTCTTTACTGGGGGAAAAAGCATTTCCTTCTAGTTGGTTCTGCGCTGGGAGGCGGCAAGCGTATTTCTCCCCCCTCAGACTAATGGTGAACAGTCACCCAACTTTAATTAGGGCGTTGGGCCCAGACCAGTTTTTATTCCTAACAGAATGATGTGGGGTAGGAAAGAGACGAGGATATAAGGCCTGGAGCCAGAAGCAGCAACACCCAGTGCTGGGAGAGTCCAGCATCACCCAGAGAGGCATGAAGAGTGTCCAGTGTCCCACGGCAAGTGGCCATGGCACACTGCTTCATGCTCCACCACCAGTGCAGGACTGAGGGCCACAGGGCGGCAGCAGTCAAGGAGGGCTGCATGGATGAGGCAACGCCCCAGTCAGGGACAGGGCAAGATGGGCAGGAGGTTTCCTCAAGGGGTTAGGACAACAGCATGGAAGACTCACCTGAGCCTGACTTCTGCTTCTGCTATGGTTAACTGTGACCTTGGTAACATCCTTTCACCTCTGGGCCTCAGGCAACTCATCAAGAAAGTGAACGGAAGCAGCACCAAGTGGTCGTAGGCCGGCACTGTCACACCCATAGTCACAGAGTTCCTGAGCAGCCCCTCAGCAGGACCCTCCTCCCCAAGGCTGGTCTGGGCTTTTCCAGCAGCAGGGAGAAGCCCCTAAAGGGGACTACTCCAGGTTCCACAGGAGTAAATTCTGCCCAGGCAGCCCCTGCAGTACTGAGAGGCGAGCTGGAGAAGGGACCAGAGGCTGGGGAGAGGAAGGGGGTGTGCAACAGGAAGGAGCTGGGGGGTCTTGGAAGAGGTGGGGACAGAGACCCCAGATTCAGGTAGGAAGGCTCGGCCTAGGCGAGCAGGGCTCTGGGGATGGGCGTCTCCCGCCCACGCTGTGCGCCAGTCCCGGTGCAGCCGCTCACAGCCAGCCCTGTGCTTTGACCGCTCCAGGCTTCAGCTCTCCTCTCTACCCAAGGGGTGGTGGCCCTCGGTCCTCCCCAGGCCATTTGGGGACCCATTTCCCATTAGCTCTGGAAGTGGCCTGGGGCCTGTGCCTACAAGCCAGGTGTGACGTCACCGTGGTGACAGGACAGGGTGCTCGCTGCAGCGCTTTCATTCACCTTCAGATCATCACCCCCAGTCTTTAGAGGGGCAAACTGAGGTTTGAGGCCACTGAGGAGGGGGATGCCATGGTCACCCATGTAATGAACACTAGTCACGGTGCCACACACCTCTCCTAGGGATGCCAGCCTTCAGTGGACAGTGCTGCCTGGCAGAGCCACCTGTGTGTTGAACAGGCCTCTCTAACCAAATGGGTCCCAAATCAAGACCCTGAACTCCCTCTGGATTCTCAAGCACCTTCTCGCCCCAGCCCCTGCCTCCCCCAGGATGGCAGCTCCCCTGTTCAGGCTGAAAGTCTCAGGGTGACCAGACCGGCATTCTCTCACACCCGCACCCAACCTACCAGCAAACCTGTCAGCCCCACCTTCACCATGCCCACAGGGCCCACCGCCTGCCACCCCCTGGCGCCCATCTCCCTCTAGGACAAGTGCCACTGACAGCTCACTGGTCTCCAATTTCTGCCCCCACACCTACGCCCCTGCCTGTTCACCTCCACACACAGCCCCAGTGTCCCGCTGGAATCATGTCCCTCTGTCAACACCACACTGTTGCCCGTGGAACTAGATTCCATCAGGGGCCATACCCCCCAACAGCCTCCTTGACCTCACTCCCTGGGCCACATGACCCCTGCGCTGCGGCTTGGGCACACTTCCGCTTGGGCACACTTCCGCTTGGGCACACTTCTGCTTGGGCACAATTCCGCGCTCCCCCACAGGCCTTGGCACATGCAGTTCCTCTGCCAGGACGGGTCACTTCCTCGAAGTCCACAGGGCCCCTCCCACCTCCTTCAGATCTCTGCGCACACACACTTTGTGATGTGAAATGAAGTCCACCTGTGCCCCCCACCCCCTTTTTAAGTTATACCCCCTCGGTGGCGACTGGTCTCCAAGTGCCCCCCCGCAGTTCCTGTTTTAGCCACTATTCCCCCCGGACAGCCTCTGCCCTGGGCTGTGAGACCCGAGGGAAGAGACCCCTGCTCTGCGGCCGGGAAGGACAGGCCCCCCCCAGAGTCGGGCACCCTCTCCGCCACCCTGCCCCAGCCCACAGCAGCAGAGGTCAGCTGGCCGTGGAAGCCTGCGGAGGGGCTGGAAGAGCAGCACTGGCCTTAGCCGGCCCGGGAGGCGCTCTCCGGATGAATTATTAACGCTCATTTATGACGGGCCTGCCCAGGCCCGTGGCTCCTGTGCATAATTCATGGCTCTCCCAGAAAGGCCCCGTGCCCAGCAGCCTCTTCTTCCAGGAAGCAGGAAGAAAATGCAGGGAAGGAATGGCCCAGACCCAGACTGCTCTCCCCCCAGTTCTGTCACCCTGTCCCCAGCTTGGGCAATTCAGCACCTCCATCTACCCCTGCCCCAAGTGTCTTCCCCTCCACTTGGATTCTGGTCCTGGTGCAGGAATTTATGGGCTTTCTACACACTCACCCACTCCCTTCTCTGTGCCTCAGTTTCTCATCTGTGGATGGTGGTTTTCAAAGTGCAGTGGCAGCAGGATTGTTCCTCTCCTCTCTCTCGGGGCCAAGGCTTAAGGAGTGCCAACACCCACTGTATTGTGAATTCTCTGGAAGTCTAGAGTTGGAGCTCAGCAATGAGCTCATGAACTGTTTGAGGCCTCCCCAGACAAAAGCAAAGGATCCAGGCCAGGGACACTGGGTGTCTGCCATCTACTCTGCCCAGGATCAACCACCTGCTCCTCAGGCCAGATCCACCTGCCCTAGTCACAGATGATGGACATTTTGGGGTATACAGTACATTGTCCCCAGCACATTCCCCAGGCAGTCAGGCACAGTGGGAATTAATCCCTGCCCATGCCCATTTAACAAGTGGGTAAACTGAGGTTCACCCAGTTTACTGATGGCTCCTAGGAGGTTATACTGATGCAGCCCCTATGTGGCCAGCCAGGCGCTATGTCAGGGAGTCACACTCAAGCTGGGTCTCAGGAGGTGCACAGTATGACTGAGGCATGTGTGGAAATCAAGGTGAGTCAGGGAGGAACCCAGGAGCTCCAGTTGCCAGTTCCTGCCCCGCACCAGTAGGTGAAGTCTAACTGGAGGTGGCAAGACAGGCCCTGCCCACGTGACACCAGGCACTCTGGTCAGATTCTGTGATTCACATGTCCCCATCTCCCCTCCTGCACATCCTCCCCAACCCCCAGAATGAGTCAAATCCTCACTGAGCCACAAATAGCTGTCCTCTGTGTATGTCCTCAACATGGCGTCCTGCCTTGAGGAGGACAGAGATCCCCCTTAGGGTCCTGTTTCTTCTCAGGGCAGAGATGTCCCTGTAGAGGGCAGGCCCCCTGAGGACACCCAGATAGGGTGGAGGGGCAGAGCAAAGATTTCAGAACTCAACCCATCAGGGCCAGTTTTATTTTCTGGCCTTATCCCCTCTCTACCAGCCAAGTCACCTCCACCAGGAAGTCTTCCCGGATTTTTTCCTTTCTCTCTCTCTCTCTCTCTCTCTCTCTCTCTCTCTCTCTCTCTCTCTCCTTCTCTCTCTCTCTCTCTCTCTCCCCCCCCCCTCATCCATAGTCATCACCCCACTTTGCCAACCCTTGCCTTCATTTGGGGTTGTAGCCTGCTCCCACCATCAAACTTCCTGAAGAACTCAGCTTGCAACCTGAAGAGTCTTCTGGAAACACTTGGAGTTAAATTTACCTGAACATCTTCCTCTCACTAGACTGGTGCCTGCCCTGCCTATCTTCCTCTGCAGTGGGAGATGCTAGGGGACAGGGTTGGGAAAGAGACTCCAACTTCAGCAAGTAGCAGGGCACCAAGAAAAGCAGCAACTACTGTGTGCTGGGTGCTTTGTGTGTGATTCCCACTGAAGTCACACAGCACCCTTGGCTAGGTGCAGGTCATACAGGCCACTTCAAGATGAAGCGTGAGGTACAGAGAGTGAAGCAGTGGACCCAAGGTCACACAGCCAGTCTGCTGATCCAGAGTCCGCAGTCAGCAAGGAGTGGCTCCGGAGGCCTGTCCCTAGGCCTTTAGGTTTCCCTGATCCCGAGGCGGACTCCAACAGCTGAGATCTAGGAAACTGGTGCGGATGAGGGCCACTCCCCCATTTATGTCTTCCAGCTTTAAAAAGGGGTCCACCCCCACATCAGGGCTCCCACTGCCCCCCCAAGCAAGCCAAAGTTGGGTGCAATCATGAAGTCCCTCCTTATACCCCGTGAGAGCTATTGTGCTGTAGGAATATCGCCTTAGCAGTACAGAGCCTGAGCTCCCTCTAACCCCCAGCTAGGGATCCTGGACCAGGTAGGGCAAAAATGCCCACTTCCCCTGGGGAAGTGTCTGTCTTCTCTGAGAGCCAAGCTGCATGCAAATTGAATGTGAGTGCCTGACCTGCCTGACACACTCGGTGGGCTGGTTACTCTCCAGCTCTGTGGTGAATCCTTTAGCAATGCAAATCCTGCCTGCCAGCTGTGCAGGACCCAGAGCTGCAGTGAGGAGGGAGCTTCAGGTGCCACCTCACCGGCCCCCACCTCCTTCCGAGGAGCTGCACGCGGCCAGGCGAGAGGAGCCACTCTGCGGGCGAGCCTGAGTGGCTGTCCTCAGAGCTGGCTTGAGAAGAGGCAGCTGTGCCAAACCCAGCGAGGCAACGGCTGACAAAATACTCTGCAGGTATTTCCAGCCCGCGAATTCCCACCTAGTTCCACTCATTTCTTCATTCCGACGGTTACTGAGCACCTACTGAAGCCGCCGTCCAGGCCGGAGAGCAGGTAAATAGAGGCCTGTCCCTGGGAGCTTGGAATTCAAGCAGAGCAGATATCTGATCAGATCCACATCCAGCGAGTGGAGGGAAGAGGAGCCCAGGAGCTGCGGTGGGGGGTGGGGGTGGGGGGTAGAAGGGGATTCATGATGATGAGGGGCCTAACCCAGCCTGGGTCTGGCCAGTGAGGATGGCACACCCGATACCTGGAGGGCAGTCCAGACACAGGAACGTAAGTGCAAGGCTCAGCAGGGAATGCCCATGGTGAGGTTCCCGGAACACCCACAGACAGACCAGAGGCCCCAATGCAGGCTGCTCCCACACTGAGGGCCGCAGAGTTCCAACCTCAAGCCTGTGAGCACCAGCACACGCTGGCCAGTGCAGGTGGGCAGGCTCCTGCTGCGCGGACATGAGGAAAAGGGGCATCAGCGGCAAATGGCAAACTGAGGGTTTGAAGAGTGGGGTGCTCTGCTTAGTCCTCAGGGCCCTGCCTGGGCAGGCACAGCTCAGCCAGCACCTCTCCAGACACACCTCGACTCAATGCCCGGTCCGGATCTGCAACTCCACGTGCCCAACACCAGACTGTCGCCCAGACCCATGTTCCTCGGGCTCCTCCAGCTCAGCTGGTGCCAACGCTGTCCTTGCAGTTGCTCCAGTCAAACACACTGGAGCCACCTGGGACCCCTTTTCCTTCCTCACACTACACTCCTCTGCTCACACCCCTCCGGGGGCTACCACCTCACTCAAACTTATGCTCAAATGCGCAGGCCTGGCCCCTGCCACCCTCTGCCCTCCTCTCCTTCTTCGTCCTCCTGCAGGGCCTCCGCACCGGCTGGGCCTCTATTTGGAAGACTCTTCGCCCAGACACCCATGTGCTCGGCCCTCTCCTTCCAGGCTTTACTCAAGTGTCTCCTTTTGGGCGAGGCCCACGCTGACATACACCCACCCCTTCCCCGCGCCCCGTTAAACTCTAACCTCCCCTCAGTCCTCCTCCTCCTCCTCCGTGGCACTTCATCACCTCCAGCACGGCGTGCCCACTGCCCGTGTCTCCCGGACGCTGTCTGCCTGGCCCGCCGGCGCCTGGTACGTGGCAGATGCTCATGAGTGTTGAGCGAAGGGGTGAACAGCGGGTTACGCAAGCGTCTGTGGAAGGGACGAAGAATGTGCCCAGGGTAGGGAAGGCGTGGGCCGGGAGAGGATGAACCAGGGGGAAGCATCAGGCCGTCAGCTGTGAGTAAGGTGATAGGACAGGCTGCTGCTCCCCGATTCTCAGGTGAGGAAGGCGGCTGAGCAGCTGCCCATCAGCTTTGGAGATTTTATTTATTACAAGGCTACCACTGCTTGCCGTGCTGGGAGAGGCTATTAACACAAGGCCCTTCCAGGAACTCTCCACCTGGGGAGAGGGAGCACCTAGGGAAGGTGGGCTTTCTGAGCAGGAAGGAAGGGAAGCCGACTGGCAGGGAGGCGCTCAGTCCTCGGTTGCATTCATTCATTCATTCATTCATTCATTCATTCATTCCACAGGTACTACCCCATCACGATGGGCCCTGGTGCCAAACTGGTCTGGTGTGCCAACACGCCCCTGTAACTTGGGTTCTGAACTCCAGGATGGGGTTGGGGTACAGCTGAGTCTCACCCCAATAAACATAGAGGTTGGGGGTAATATTAATACCCTCCCTCTCCCCTTGTTAGCTGGGTGCTCCAGCAGAAGACTCCCCTGCTGCAGTGCTAGGTAGAGGTAACTACAAGTACCACGCACTCACCATTTTCCTGCTAATTTTGACATAGACATTGTCACTAAAATATCACTTCCTGAGTAGAGGGCTTGGCACACAGCAGGTGCTCAAAAAATAACTGGATGCTCCATCCTCACAACGACAAAATATAAGAAATATGATCCCATTTTAAAGATTAGGAAACGGAGGCACAAAGTTACCCACAGAAGGTCACATACGGGGCCCTCCTTAGGACTCCCAGCTCCTCCCCTGACCAATCCCCATCTTCGGGACCAGGCTTTCCAGCAGGCAGCAGGCACAGTGAGGTCAGCAGAGCCCGTGTCCCTGTGTCCCTCTTGACGGCCCCAGGAAGTCCCCACCTTTCTCCATTTTAGGGGCATGGTATCCTCCATATGCCACCAGTCTGGAAGTCACCTGGGAAACATAATTCCCCAGTGCCATCTCGGGAGCTATGTAATGACCTGACTTGATGGCCTCTGGGATTGTTTCCTGCCATCCTTCTGCTATTGCTCTGTGCCAAGGAACTTGGGGCTACAGGGCCCCAGTGGCCCCAGTCATCACTTGTGGACAGCCCAAGGCACCTGGGGTGCTAGAAAGCATGGGCCAGGGGTACAGCAGAGGGAGGAGGGAGTGTCAAGGACTGGGACTAGATCAATGTGGGTGAGTGCCCCATCACTCTGCCCCATCAGCGACTTACCCTCAGGAAGGTGGATTGGGTGCAGGCCAAGCTCCCCAGGGCCTCCAGCCCTGACTGGGGGAGGACAAGGACCAGGGGGATTGCCAGAGGCACCGACAGGCCGCTCAGGACTGGGTCTGGAGTATGAGCCTTGCCCCACCCTCCGCTTCCCTTCACCAGAGGCGGCTCACAGACCCTGGGGTTCCGCCTGGGGTGCCAGTCACGCAGAGTTGTTATTTATTTGGCCTTGCTTCTCCTTCACCGTTCCCCTCCCCCACAGTTTATGAGCCCAGAGGCAGGCCCGGCACACAGCTAAGGTGGGGAGGGGCAGGCTGTGGAGCGGTCAGGAGAGTCGCTACATGAGCAAGTGTCAGGGCAGGGGGCACCGATAAGGAGGTGGCAGATAGTGGAAGAGATCTGGTGACCTCCCCAAGACAAGCTGCAGAGTCTTGCCACTGGGGACAGCTTTCATGCCCATGAACCATGACGTCAGCTCAAAGCCCACTTCCCTGGAAGCCCCAGTGCCCCCGTGCTGGGCAGGGGCAGGGGCAGGGTCCTGTATTTACCTTCCTACCCTCCCCCCATGACCATGGTTCTCTACCTTGATCTATGTGGCTGGCGCTGGAAAAATTCTGAGGCCCAGGCTCTGCCCCCACCCAATTAAATAACACAGCCCTAGACCCTACCTTCACCTCTTTCCTAGGGCAGCCTTGGAGGCAGCCCCTGAGCTCGCCCTTGCAGGAGAGCTGCAGAAGGGCCTTTCCCCTCTGGCACCAGCAAAGCTAGGCCCAAACGGAACCCTGTCCCAGACCATGTAAGCTGCTTCCTCTTCACAGTCACAATCAGCTTGTCCTGCAGAAGCCTGTGCAGATTCCCGGGCCAGTCAGCACTTACTGAGCTCTTGGCGTGTACTAGCTTGGAGTCCCAGGCAAGCTCGGATGGCCACGGCCCCGCCCACCCAAGACACACAGTCTTAAGGGGCAGTGCAAGGTTTACTGAAAGACAAGAATGGGGAGGGGTGCAGCTAGGAAGTCCCTGATGGATATAGAGAAGTCAAGGGAGGCTTTAGGGAACAGTGGCTCAGTCAAGTGCCAAAGGACAGGCAGAGGTCAGCCAGACTAATGGGTGGTTCTGCTTGGAGCTGGCGCACGCAGCCCACCCAGCCTCTCCCCAGTTTACTCCACGCTCAGTGCTTGTTAGGCACCCATGGGAGGAGATGGCTGTTGCCCTGGTAGGTCGCCAGCGCTGCGGGTGGAGAGCCCCTTCTGTACACATGTACGAGCCCCCACCAGCTACTGGAGCAGCCCCCCTCAGCTAGGGCCTCTACAGCACCAGCATACAGGGCAGGCCAGAGACGACCGCACCACAGATGGGGCAGGCAGGGGAGTAGCAGCAGTAGCTGCGGAAGGACCCTTCACCCTCGAGGGCCCCGAGATGACGAGGACACTGAGGCTCGATGGAAGAAGGCAGGTGGCTCATCCGTGATGAGCGGGCCGGGGTTCAAGGCTGGATGGGTAGGAAGGGGTGGGTAGGAAGGGGTGGGGAGGAAGTGCCGACGGGCGGCCCAGACCCTGCAGCATAAGCCCTTTGGGGTTCCTGGGGTCTGTGCCTGCCGAGGTCTGACTTTACTTGAATATGCTGCCTTCTCCCTGCACTATGACCAGTGGGGGGAGGGAGTGGGGAGGAGGATGGAGGGAGAAGGAATGCAGGGGTTGGGGATGGGGAGTGAATCTGCGTCTCCCTGCTCCTCCCTCCATGTGTGCACAAGTGACAGTGGCACCACCGGTTCCCAGGGGGTGACTGGGAGACGGCCACAGAAGGAGACCCAGGCCAGAAGCGGCCTGTCCTGGTGTGGAGAACTCTTTGCTCAGTAAAGGCCAGTCCCAGAAAGACCTCACCCCTCATGCTACGGTGAGGAATAGCAGCCAGAGGGCACCCAGCCCGAGAGCAGACAGGGCCGAGGGCTTCTCCCAGGAGTTGTGCCCTTGGTTGACTGATACCTGGTGGCCATAGGTGTCCAGACTGGACCCAGGACAGGCATAGGGAAAGGAACCCAGAGAGCAGGAAGGGCCCGGGGCCAGGACATGAGAACATGATGCTGGAACATGGGCCTGGTCATACCTATCAGGGGAGCTGCCCCAAGAACCCCCCAGACCTCTTTGTTGTAAGTGGACAGGCCCCTCAGCACCCCCAGCCCGAGAGGAGACCGGCTCGCAGGCAGCACCCAGCTAAGTGCAGGCCCTCCCCTTGGCGCTGGCCCTGGGTCACTCCTTAGCTGTGGTCTACTGCTGCCCCCATCAGCGTCCTCTCATCCTCCCCTCGCCCTCCCGGGAACCAGGGCCCAGTGAGAAAGCCAGTGGCCCCACAAAATCACATTTCAAGGACCTCGAGAGAGAGAGGAAGGTCTTGGGCGTGGGGGGCACCCTGAGGGTCCTGGGGTCAGGGGGCTGTCAGGAGGAGGTGAGTGAGGGGCGCGGCTGGGTGCACCCACCCAATGCCGGGGTATAAATCCTGCCTCCACCATTCACCAAGGTGCGATTTCAGCACCCCCAGCCCTGCTGCGCCTCAATTTTTCGCGTCTGCGAAACAGGAATAAAAGCAGATTGACCTCATTGGAGAGCCCTTGTGAAAACACCCCACCAGGCCCAGCTCATAGTGATTAACAGATCTAGTTAAGTCGAGACTTTCTATACAAATGTTTGCTCAGCCGTGGACACCTCCCTCGAGGTCCCCTCTCACCTTCCTCCTCAGCCACCTCCCTCACGCTCAGGCCTCTTGTCCCACCCTGAGCAGACACTGCCTCCCAATTCTCTATCACTCCCCGCTTTCTAAGCTAACAAATCCAAATCTGTAAGAATTTCTCCCACTTTCAGCCCCAAGGTGACCCCATCAGTAGCTCAAGGGCAAATCCTGATTAGCCTGAACCAATCACAGTACATGTTTCCAAGTGCCAGTGATTGACTGAGAGTGGACATGTGACTCCGTGCTAGCCAATGAGGTGTGAAGGAAGTTGGCTAGGGGCTTCTGGGTGAGGTTCCCTAGCCTCTAAGAGGAACCCAGTGCAAATAGCTCTTTTAATTCTAATTTGTGGTACATGAGATGCCTGGAGCAGTGGCAACCATCTTGCTGCCATGAGGGAAGTCAGTCAAGGACAGACAGCCACACCAGACAGAAGTGAGGCCAGCCAGGCAGAGAGCAAGTGAGGACTCGAGCCTCAGTTTCAGCCTATGCTCAGCCACCTCTGGGTTCCTGTCAAAGGATAAAGGGTGTAACAATGACGAGAAAACCATCATGCTGGGCTGACCTAGGTGTGTGCAGTACAGCCTCTTTCTTGCAGCCAGACATACTCCTCAGGTCAACTTTTGAGGATATCACCTCAATGTTTACTTCCAAAAGGCCCCTAAGAACTGGGCACAGAGCTGAGGGAGCGCCAAATGGTTGTAGGAGAGGCCACAAAGGCAAGGGAGCCAGAGAGGGCAGGCCAGCTGGTAAAGGACACCACGAAGAGGCGCAGGCCAGAGCTCCTACTGGGACCTGCAAAGGGCTTGGCCTGACTGAACAGCCTGGAGAGCCACTGGGCGAGTCCCCAAGATAGGCACCAGCCCAGGCAGGGCCTCAAATTCTAGACTGAGAAGTGGGGTTCCGCCCACAGCAGGCTTCTGAGGACGAGGGGGAACGCAGGACAGTAGGGGAAGACTCCCAGGCTCTCACCACGCCTACCGCACCAGAGCTCACAGGAGAAAGGCGAGATGAGAAATGTCCGTCTGTGAGCACCCTCAGCACTGAAGCCTGTTCCACCAGCTCATTTCTCTTTTCTAATAAATGAAGTTGGGGGCAGGGCTGAGGTGGGTTGTTCTGTGTTTGTTTGTTGGAACCAGTTGGCAGCGCCAGGCCTGACCTTTAAGGCTTCAAATGCAGCATTTCAGGCAGCGCCGGCGGGAGGAGATCATGGGTTGCAGAGGGAAGTTATGAAGGCTAAAATACCACATCAGGCTGGAAACCCGTCACACAGCAGGGGCTGCAACCCAACTGGGGAGCACACTAGCCCCTTCATGTCCACCTGGCGACCAAGCTGTCCTTCCTGAGGGTGCCAGGAAAGCTGTACAGAAACACTGAGGTCGGTCCGAGGGAGACGCCAGGAGCTGGGGTATCTTGCTCTGCAGGGTTTGCCAAAGGAGGCTCAAATTGCTCCCACGTCCCATGCCAGGGATGCTTTTATTTAAAAGAATCAGTTGTTTGCCATAATGCAAGGAAAGTCGAACAGGGAGCACTGGGCAGCAGACCCTGCCCAGAGCGTATGCGGTCAGCACAAAGTGACGCCTTTCTGCTGCCTCAAACATCAGTTTCCATCTGTACAATGAGGTATCTGGATTCCCAAAGGCTTCTGTAGCTGCAAAATGTCCTTCCCAAGTCAGGGAACCATGCTCAGCCCATATTCCCCCAAGAGATGGTCCCATCCGGGCTCCCTCAGCAACCTCACCGGCCCTACAGGGTCCGACAGGTCACATGGAGTCCATACAGCAACTCCAAGGGCCAGCACCCAGCACAGGGCACCCAGACAGTCTGCATGAAGATCCAGCAGATAAAAAGTCATCCCCGAAATGAAGAGGTTCACTGGGGGTGCCCCCAACAGAGTAACATGCAGGGGTCATCAAGTTGAAGTTTTTATACCCCAAATCACACCTGAAACTGACTGCAAGGTCTTGCTGGGAGTGAGTACTCCAAGCCTGCACCAGAGGCTCTCAGGGAGAAGGGTGCAGCCTCCGGCTCATCACTGAGAATGAGAAGCACCCACTCGGAGGGGAAACCGCCAGCTCAAGGTCACACAGCCAGTATCTCCACTCTGCCAAGCCCCGAACTTCCCACCCGCCCTCCAGACTCTCTCAGGGAAGGACTGTGTGCAAAGATGCTTAGCTTCACAAAGAATTCACAAGTCTTCCACTGCATCTAAATACCATTCATTTTGCAAAATTTTGAATCACAAGGACACAGCCTCTGTGTTTCCTTTGCAGACTGTCAAAGAGCCAGTTGGTAGATGATCAAACTTTCCAGCTCTGCTTTAACTCAGGCTGTTCCTGACATAAAAGTTTGCAAAACACTGGTCCTAACAACCAAAAGGTTTTATTTCTCCCTGCCAGTGTTTACCCAGCCGAGCCCTGGCAGTCACTTCAAAGACAGGTGCAGAAAGCGGGCACAGGAAGCACATTCTGGGTGCAGACAGATAAACCCCACATACACTCGCACATACATATGCGTGCGCACACACACACACGCAGCACATGCCCACATTCACATTCATATGAGCACACACATATACCTCCGATATGTCAACACACAACACACAAACATACATGCACATCTCCTCATATATGAGTGGATGCTTAGGCACACGAACACACGAACGCTCAACATATGTGCATAAACACACCTAAGAGCACTGGGGTAGACACTCCCACACACCAACTTACAGGAGCACATAGGCCCAGGCAAGGGCCAAGCGAGGCACAGGAGGAAAGACTCAGAAACCAGAATTGAGTCTCAGATGCCCATAGGGCCTGGCTGTGCCATGAGGACTATGGGCTATGGCACTGGAGCCTGGCATTCGGGGTGCAGGTACATCTGGACAGAGAACCCTCATAGATCCAGTCAGGATCCACAGCTCTGATCATGCCCTCCCTGGGGTGAGGCCTATCCCTTTTACACTCCAACCCCATGAGGCAGCTCCATTAAGGGAACTGTATTACCAATGAGGCTCCAAGGCCCAGAGAGGCTGAGGAAGTTCCCAAGGTCACACAGCTGGTGAGAGATGGGGCAGAGCCTCAGCGTACAAAAGAGGAGGCCTCACTCAGAAAGACTTGACCAAGAGGAGAGGAAGGCTTCAAGAGGGGAGCAAGGGACCCGGGACCTCAAGTGGGCAGGCAAGAGAGGCAGAGGGGGCGACTTCTCCCCATCTCACCTACACCTTTCCCCTTACTTTAAGAGTCATTATCAAGGTGGGGAGAGACAGCTAATGATCCCAGGAAAGACTTCCTCCTTTTCTGCTAAATAATTAGGCTGATCAGGGCCCAAAGTGGGTCAGAGAAAGACTCTGAGACACCCAAGTGTGGCGAGAGGCCAGTACGGGAGGCGCAGGCTCCTCACGCCGGAGGAGGCCAGGAGTCAGGCCTCCCCCACCACTGGAGCAGGCCTGTGTTCTGAGTGGTATGTCAGAGTCAGAAGGGCCCCGAGACAGGAAACTGAGGCTGCAGGGGAGGAAGGGCCGTGTCGAAGGTCATCACCATGAGAACTACCCGGCTGAGAGGACTAGACTGGGACTGCCTTGGACAGATGCCCCAGGACTAGGCCCACCCAAGTGGGGACCCTGAGGCTCCTGTATGAAGAGCCCGCCCCACCCCCCGTCATCCCAGCTAAACAGGATCTTCTACTCTGTGGGGCTCTGATTCCCACAAGCTCCATCACCAGCATCAGCAGTGGCCAGGGGCTGAGCCACTGAGGGGGAGCGGGGTGAGGTGGCCTGTGAGCAGGGCCAGGCCTGGGGACAACAAACTACACCTGAGTTTCTCAGTGGCAGGCAAACAGGGATAAGTCCTGCCCCCAGGCCCTGTCCACATCCAATCATGCTCAGACTACGGACCTGAATGACAACATGCTCGAGTCCTTCAGAGTGACCCGGAGAGATCCCTGTGAGGAACTTACAAGCCCCCAGGGGCATCTCAATCCATGTGCCCAACCCGCTCCCCAACTTAGCCACGGGCAGCTCAGGAGGCTCTTCAGGTTATACAGGGCAAGAGAGAAAGGGAAAGGGAAATAAGCAAAAACCACACATACACCTCCCTTGGGGAATACGAATATTGATTCTGTAGCTTCTTGTTTAGACAGTAGGCACCAGGGGGGAAAAAACAATAACCTGACATGAAGAGAAGCTGCCAGTTGACTGGAGGGATGCAGCCAACAGTGAGAAAGCCCCCCACCTTTCCCTTTGGAGTACTAGGGTCCTGGTGCCTCCTCCCCAGGGGTGGAAGACACAAGTCACCAGTTCCAGAGGCAGAAGCGAATGTGGACTCCTTTAAGGACAGCTGGGGTGGAGGGGAAGACAGGAGGCAGGAGGAGAAAGAGACCACTCTCACACCCCAACATTACCATGCCAGATAGGGTCCATGCCACATGATGGGCTGCTCAGACACACAAGCCTCCAGCTGCCCCTGAATAGGTCCCTAACAATGAGGACCTTGGTTCCCCAGTCTCCCAGGTCCCACCGGTGCAGAGAGCATGAAAACCCAAGTGCCTATAGGGGCCTCTTAAGTCCCATCAGACCTGGCAAAACTAGAGGGACTTGAGAATCCTGCCTCAGGTTTCCATCAACAACCCCTACCCCCATGATCCTTCTAGAATCCTACTGGAATCTGGAGAGGGAGACAGCATCTCACCACCTCAAGATGGAGTCCTTCTTTCCATCCCCTCCATGCTAGGCAGATCTGGTCCACACCTCAAAGCCTCAGAGAAGGGAAAAACCTGTTGGGGGTGCTCCATGATTGCTAGTGATGTGGGGGGAGGTAGGTACAGAGCTATGAGCATGGGGGCCACGAGGGCAGCCCTGGACCAAGAAAGGCCCCATCAGGACTGCTGAGGACAGGTAGGAAAGCTTACAGCTGGGAGGCCCAGGAGGGCCTCACACATCTCAGGTCTCTTCGTTTTCTTCTGAAGACCCAGGTTTTGAGCCCCCTCCCCCAACTTTCTGGGTCCACTGACCTGATGTGCCCAGGCCCCCCTCTTCAGCAGGCAGATGTCTAACAGATTTGTTCTCTTCCAGTTCTGCCTCCAGTAGTTGTAGAGGCTGGGACAGTTCCCTTCATTTTTGGAATCTCAGTCTCCCACCTGTGGGAGGGGCATGACCACAGGTGCTGAGATGAAGGCGGTGATGTGGGCAACGGGCCTGGACTCAGTGAGGGAAGGTCAGCCACCATCAGCCCGGTGATGTCTCCAACGCAGCCAAGCTGACCTTCAGGGAGGGAAGGCAGTGGCCCAGCATCGGTCCTCAGAGAGCCAATATCCCATGTGGGTGGATGCAGTCTGAGCTAGAGGCACAACCCAGAGGCCCCTGGAAGGTGTGTGTGAGCCCTTAAAGGAGGAATCTACACCCTTGAGAAAAACATGCAACGGTGAGGGCACAGCACGAGCAGAGCAGGGAGACAGGAAGGCATGGGAACCCTGGCACTCAGCCCGAGGGAGCACTGTGAAGAGACTGGCGGGTAGGGACTATCGGGCTGTAGCATCAGGGTCTGATGCAGATATTAACAATAGCTGCCAAGGCACCCACCCACAGAGCCCTACCTGCCCACCTGAAGCTATACCGTCTCCAATTAATTCTTACCACCAGCCTCTTAAGCAGATTCAATTATCTCTATTAGAGAAACTGAGGCAAGGTCATTCCAATGGAGAGGGTCAGCTCTGGAAACCTAAGCTTGAGCCCAAAGGACCTACACCTGATACCCAGTAGGACCCTAAATTGCCTCCTGCTGGGAGCTGGCAGGGTCTACCCATATACACCTGCGGTGTGGAGAGCCAGGTGTGTGCGCCTGCGCGAAGGCAGGGGGAGAGGGCCGCCTGGTGCAGGACACTCGCTCCACTCTGAGTCAGTCTCTCCTCGGGAACACCGATGTGACAGAGAATCGGGAATGAGACACCACAGACTAAGGGGGACTCATCTTAAATAGGCTCCCTCCCTTCTCAGGGACACAGATGGTCAAGAGGAGGCACCCACTAAAGGTGGGTTGTGGGGAGGGACGGCAGTCAAGGACCCCTCTCAAATTCTCAACACTCAGAGAAATGTGAGCACCTGGCAGCTCTGTATGACGGTGGTGGCAGCAATAGGGCGCCAAGCCTCACCCCTCCCTCCTGTTAAAACTGCGGCAGGTTGTTGGGGAGATGGGGGAACCCAGATGTGTGATGTTGCCTCCCTCTAATAGGAAGAGCCACTGGGAGGTAAAGACGTGGGCTCGGAGGCCCAGACAGACACACGTCACCCACCATTAACCATAGCTAGACTGATGCATGCCCCGTCGTGGGCATTCGGGAAAAGGAGTGCACACTCTGGCTGTCATTTATCTGCTGGGGAGGGGGTGTCCAGACCCCTCTGGCTCCTCTCTGCTCCCTACTCACTCACCCATGCCCAGAGGAACAGAGTTCCTGGCCAGCACCATCGCTGGGGTAGAGTGGGGCTAAGAGGGTACACCCAGCAGGAGCCCAGCCAATGCTCTACCCACACTCAGTCAGGACCCCAGCAAGCAGGGGGCAGAGAAACGCAGGGATGCCGGGGAACAGGAACAGAGGTCCAACAGAGATGACAGGGTGGGCACAGAGAAATGAGAGGGGTGGGCAAGGAAGGAGTGAAGGGGGGGCGGGAGGGAGCAAAAAGATGAGAGACCCAAAGAAGGAGGCAGGGAAAGAATGATAGGATGGGGCAAAGCAGGGGGGCCGCCCCTCCACCAGCAGCAGCCTAAAGGGCCCAGCCATAACTGGGAAGAGGAGGAAGCAGGTGAAAGGGAACGCCTGCTCTGATTCAGCTCCCCCACCTCTTCCCCCACACACACATGCACACACGTACACATATGCACTTGCATACATGTGGCTTCCTCCTTGTTTGCAAGCTTGATCCAGGACAGCATGGGGTAAAGAGAGCCCCTTCCCCAAACCAAAGCCCTGTCTGTCCTCCAGCAGTGAGTCTCTGTCCTTATCCATCCAGAGGCAGCCTTGGTCTGCTTCACCTTAAGGGCAGAGAGCCACGTGCCAGAGCGAAATAACGGCTTGGCCACCGGACCCCAAACCCACACTTGCTTAAAACCCAGCAGCTTGTGAAGCTGGGCCCCATTGCACTGCCAGATGTGAATGAGAAAATGACTTTCCCCTCAAGGACCCTCTCACCGAGGGGTCATCACCCCAGTGCCATGAGGTGAGTGTCCCATTTCCAACCTCAGAAGCCACCTGTGTCAAAGTCTCATTCGAGCCTGCCCATGGAGCCCCAGGAGAGTTTAGGGAGGCCACCCGCACCCAAGCATCCCCAGTGGCAGCAACCTCAGCCTTTCATGTCAGCTTAACAAAAGCCCCAACTCCAATTAGCCATGGTCATGGGTGGGGGGCCTCGCTCGATTCCCTCCTTTCCTCCCGCCAGGATCAATGGGCGTCCGCATCTGCGGGACCAGGGCAGCTGAAGGGCGCGGGCTGGCACGGCGAACCTGCGTGTCGACGCACCATTAGTCGCCTCCCCTTGGACCTTCAGAGCTCCGAGGTTTCATTCCCACCCCCCACTCTCATTCTCTAATTACGGTTTGCAAGACATGTCCCAAACCCTCAAATTAGCTCCAACTGTATCGACAAGAGAAGAGCGTCCAGCTGGAAATGCGCTGCCACCGTCACACCCGCCTTACCATCCTGTGGCTGGGGACAGAGAGACAGGTGTCCACTCTGCTCAGGGTCTCACAAGCCTCCCAAGGAAGACCCCTGCAGACCCAGCAGACATCTGACCCACTGCAGATTGCCAGGAGAGGGAGTAAGGTGGGAAGAGGTGAAAAGAGACGTTTACTTAAACCTTCACGCAATGAACCGGCTAGGGAAAAAAGAACAACAAAAAACAACGCTTTTGCTCTTTTTAAACATTGTGGCTTAAGTCCGTTTTCATCACAGCAGATGAAAGACAATGAGGCACCCACAGGCTCTGAACTTACATGATTCCCTTCTCCCTGCACACCCCCCACATACACACTCGAAAAATCCAGACGGTTGACAAAGGACACGTCCGGCGGCACCTGTAATTTGCCAACTGATCACCCGCCTGAGCACAGCCAGGCTGTGTGAGGAGAGAGATGACAAGACAGAGATTCAGGGCAGCGCCGAGCCCGAGTTCATTCGTTCCTCTTCTGGAGGAAACTGCCAGCTGGATTCGGCAGGTTTTGAGGCACAACCAGGGGCTCCTACCCTTGAGTAGAAGTAGTCTAATGACGCAGAATCGGCCTCTCCCCTTCCCGAGGTGAGACCCTTCCCCTCGGCCGGTAGCAGCCTGGCTACTCATTTCCCAAACCCCAGGCCTGGCTACTGGTGAGGGAGTCGAGGACAGGTGGCTCCTCACACCCAGACACAGATCGTGGCTAGCAAGACGCCCACAACCACGGGGGAGAGGGGCGCCTGGGCACTGACCTAAAGCCGGGCATGGTGCTGACAGAAACAACCGCTGCCCTAAGACCACACGCACTGCATACTCACTCCAGTCCCAGACAGGGTCAGGCCCTTCGGAAGAGGATGCCTGAGTTTTCCAGCTCTTGGGAAGAAAGAGGCTCAAGAGGACCTCGGGAACCAGCAGAAGCTGCCAGCGCCAGGAGATGCTACGATCGTGTTGGCAGCAGGGGCACGAAGGGGCCTCCCTGCCATTCACCTTCTGCCCCAACCCCAGCACATTCACCTTCCAATGGACCCTCCCCCCATGCGGGGGGGGGGGGCAGGAACAGGGACACTGATCCCCTCTCCGGCACTAGCTACAAGGTGCTCACATCCTCTGCATCCAACCTTCTCCCCTCAGAGGAAAAGGCCAAGGAAGACAGGTGTGGAGGTGTCCCCACCTCAGCTCTACAGCGCCAGGTTCCCACCGGAGAGGAGACGTGGGGCAAAGCCAGGTTCCAACTCTGCGGGGCAGGGGTCGCTGGCCGCCCCCTCACTCAATCCCAGGTTCCTCTCACCCGAAGAGCGACAGGGGAATTAGCGGGGCAAGGTCGGACCCCCCACCCTATCCCGAGGCTGGGAGATCTAGTTCTGCCCCGTTTGGGGGGGATGGGTGGGGAGAAGGGGCACCGCGGGGAAGTTTCGCGACGCAGCCAGAAGCGCCGGGACCGCGGCTGCCAGCCCTCTGGGCTTGGGTACACCACCCCCGGTCGCAACGGGACCCAGCGCCCCCGCTTCGGCGTAGGGCGCAGGAAGGGACCCAGGCGGGCCGGGGGCGGCAGGGTTCCACCGGGGTCCCGCGGCGGGCCGAGGCCACTTACGTGTGCTGCTGAGGAAAGCTGTAAGCAGAGGCGCCGGGGGCGGCGAGCAGCGGGAGCAGCAGCAGCGGCGGCAACAGCAGCAACAGCGGGCGCCGGGACCCGGACGCCGGGCGCCGGGCGCGGGGGCCGAGCCGGGGGCCCCGGCCGGGCCGGGAAAGCGCGGTCTGCGCCGGGCCGGCCTGAGAGGCGCCGTAGGTCCGAGCCGGCACCGCCATGTTTCCATTCAAGATGCGGCGCCGCGGGGAGGGGGGACGGCGGCGGCGGCGGGGTGGGGGGGGCGCGGGCGGCGGGCGGCAAGCCGGCCTCTCCGCCTCCTCCGCCTTCTTTGCACGGGGCCTCCGGGGCTGCACGGGCCGCAGCGCCTCTGCGGGCAGCGCGCTACGATGTCTCCGCCGCGCCGGCTCCAAGCGCTCTGAGCGCCCGGCCCGGGACCAGCGCTCAAATAGCGGCGGCCGCCAACCTGCCGGCGCCGCCCTCCCCGCTCCCTCTCTCTCTCCCTCTCCCTCCCTCCCTTCCCGGCCGGTCCGCCCCCGCGCGCCCCCGCCGCGGCCACGCGCCCACCCGTGCCTGCGCGCCCCTGGTCTCCGCGCAGCCCCGAGCCTGCCCTACTGGCCCGCGCGGCCGAGCGGAGCCGGTGCGCGCGCGTCCTGAGCCCAGCCGGGTCCACGCTCTCTGTATGCGCCCCAGCCCCTCTGTCTCAGACTCCAGGCCCCTCCTTGCCGTTCCCGGGGGAAAGAGTCCCCGGCCCGGCGCCCAGGGCGGGCGCATAAGTGACCCTTCTAGGGGCTCGACCTTCAACAGGCTTAAGGTCTGAAGTCACCGGTTTAATGGTGGAATAGCAGCTTCCGAAGAGACCAAAGAAGGCAGCGGTAGTGAACTCACATCCCCAGAGGCTCCAGCTACCTTAAAGAGTTCTCTCAAGGAGGGGAGCCCCGGTGGGGGGTGGGGGCGGGTGTGGATCTTGACAGAAAGAGGGCTTGAGTCTCCTGGCTCCCTGAGCAGGAACCTTGGTCTAGTTGCAAGTGTGAGGGGCTGAGAATGGCAGACACAGCCTCCTGCAGACATTCCTTTCACTTCCCTGGGCTAAGAGGCACTGGGCAAAGACCAGCCCCAACCCCAGCCCCTAAGGTTTGCACAGCCTCTTTTTAGACTCCTCCAGTGCCAGGAAGCGCACTCCTGCACAGGCCAACCGGCTCTGTCTTGGAGATCCCTGGCTCTTCACCGCCACAGGGAGAAGGCTGGGGCTGGTGTCAGTTTCTTCCCTTGTGAAAGCTTGCGTGGGAGCCCACCCCCTTTTCTAGAATGAAGTGAGAAAGGGAATGAATTGCTTGATAATCTGAAAACACCCCTAGTTGGGAGAAAGCACCCCTGAGAGCCTCGTGAAGTGAGGCTGGGATCCTGCTCGAGCCATGGCACAGGTAGGATGGGAGACTCTCCCGGCTAGCCTGGCACAAGGCAAGACTCCCTTCCTGGTATCTGCCCACAGCCTGGACTTAATGTGAGAAATGAGGGACAATCACCACCTGGGCAAGAGCCCCACCTCATGATTTCTGGAAGAGCCTCTCACCTCCCACTCACAAGGCAGCCTAAAGGGGATTTGTGGTTGAGGAGGGGAGTGTGGTGGCCCCTGGAGCAGAGGAAAAGGACTCAGAACAATCTCCACTGCTCCCTAGTCCTGCCTGAGCCATGTCCACTCTGCCTCTGCTCGCAGCTGGGGTTTTATGAAGGAGCAGCTTTGGCACTTCCTCTTTTCCTAATTTAGGTTTGTCAATGCGCCCCAACTATGAGGCCCAAAAGCATTATCAGAAGAAAGCAGTGCAAAGGGCAGGGGCTCTAAGCCCCAAGCAGCTGACAGGCCCAGGGCCTAGTGAAGAGGAGAGCCAAGCTCTGTGGGGAACAAGCAGGGCCCTCACTGAGGCAGATGTTTGTGCCAGATGCCCCCTCCTCCCAAGCAGAGCAATGCCTCCAGGATGGACAGATGAGGCGAGGGGGTTCTGCACAGGAGTCCAGCCTGGGCTAACCAGACCCTTCTGCTGATACTTGTCTCCAGCATCTCTGGCTCCCCCATGATCAGGGCAAGGCTGGCTAGGGTCTCCCCCGTTTGTTTGCTGAACAAATGACTGCTCATGGTCCCAGGGAACCAGCACAATGGTATCAACCCTCCTGGGTACCCTCGGGGTTCCCCCTGGGGTCTGGTGGACGCCTTTTCATGGCAGGCTCTGCAGTAGCAGGGTGAGAAATGTCAGGGGCAGACTCTGCCTTTTGACACCAGGATGGCAGTACTAGCCCCAAAGAGTGTCCAGGCCATCAGGCACTTGTATCCAGGCTGGGTGCTGTGAGTGGGCATTGGTAATAGGGCATTTCAGTGCCAGCCGCCACAGATGTGCACCTAATTGAGGCCACTGGCGCTGAGGGAAAGGCGGAAGATTTTGGATGACAGGCTGTTAAAGCAAGACAAATAAGGAGGGGAGGTAATTAAGAGTAAATGGGTAGTAAGTTTATACACGCTAACTTCTGAGGCTCACAACATCCTTCGGTTCTAGCGGCTGGCTTCAGCCACAGGTTAAGATCACAGGAGGAAAAATCAATCCTCTTCAGGGAATGGGGGGGAGGCGCTTTCATGGCTGCCACGTTGAGGGGTTCAGCAGCAAAGGTCTGGGGCTACCCACCTTACCAGAAGTGTCTATGCTGAAGATATGGGGGCAGCCAGCAGGGAGGGGCCCTGCCCTGGGGCCAATTTTGTTTGTGGGCTTAGGAGAGGTCAGCTCAGTAGTCTTTATGGAAAACCTGCTGGGTGCCAAGCAAGTCCTGACTCTGTGATGCCACACAAAGGAACAGGAACCCCTGGGACACCTGGATCAGCAAGATCACACTGCAGCCTGCCACCCACTAGCCTCCCACACATGGCCCTTTTTCATCTCTAGCATCTGAAGGACGGGGCCTCTCGTTTCCTTAGGGCTTTACCCCTGCAGATCCTTCCACCTCCCTCATTGCTACCACTTGCACTCGGGATGTTTGTGGGCCTATAAATGCCACAATGTCCAGGAATTTTCTCACTGCCCCCTGCCCTCAATTAGATGGCCTTCCCAACCCAGTCCCACTCTCCTGTCCCTTTCCTTTCCCTCCCCCACCCCAACTAGGCCTCTGCCTTGGGAAAACAACCTGGGCTTTTGTCAAGCTGGGTCTTGAGTCTCTTTATCTCTGTGGGCCCCTCCAGGGCACACACAGAGCCAGTGAGAGCACAAGGAAGTGTTGACAGAAGGACTTTTGAGTAGTATCTGGGAATGTCCAGAACAAGTGGTCTGGCCTGGGACAGGAAGTGTCAGCTTTGGGGTCAGGCATGGCAGGTGGCAGAGACAAGTCATTTGGCCTCCTAAGGCTGTTTCTTCATCCACATAATGGGAGGTACTACCCACCTGGCAGGGGTGGTCTGAAGACCGAAAGCATGTGAATACCCTGAGGCAGGGCTTGGCCCTTAGCAAGGGATTAATGAAAGGAAACCACAGAGAAATTTAGGCATCCCCAGGAAGGGCAGGTCCTCCATCCCTGCAGGCAGGGAAGACTCTTGGAAAAGGAGGCGGGATTCTAGCTTGGCCCTGAAAGATGAACAGGAGGGAGTGGTCATATTGGGAAAGGATGGAAGGTAGGCTTGGCTCTTCAGGGCCAAGCATGACCTAAGCCAGGATCTGCCCTCTGAGCCCCACTGACCCCGGCCGCCTCCACTTGGGCCAGTTGACTACCACTAGCCTTGGCAAGGGGCCTATAACGGGAGGCCCTGCTGCTTCACCCAGCCCCCTTGATGTATCTATTCTCTGCCGTCTCTGGGCTGGACTCAGTGGTCCCTGAGGACCCCTGCCAGGACACATTCCATGTATGGGCTGACTGCCAGTGCTCGCACCTGCCAGCAGCTACTGTATTTGCCCACTAGTTCCTTGGGGATATCCAGGGACCCGATGCGCTCACAAACACTTCTGCTTGAGCATGGCACAAATGCTGTATGGCCTCCACCTGTAATCATACAGGGATCCCACCCCCAAATTATCAGAATCCTTCAAGGATCCTCCAAACAGTTATCAACCATAGTCAGCTTAGCACCAAATTTATTGTAATAAATGGAGGGGGCTGGAGTTTAACCCTTTCAGGCAGTGTAAGCGTCACCACTCACATACTTCTGTTAGTACCAGGCTACAGACAGAGACTGTATCCAACCCACACACACACCTTGTTTGACCAAAGGGGAAAATGAGGCCCATGGAGGGGAGGTGAGCTACTCAACATCACCCAGCGCACGGTGCAGATCAAATCACGGAGCTTCCAATCTGGAGACCTGGGTTATCAGTTCTGTCCCCGTGACCAAGAGTGAGAGTCAGAATCCTCAGCCCCTGGGCCTTGGTGTTCTCACCCCTGGCTTATGCCATCAGAAAAGCCTAGAACCCAGCATGGGACTCCTCAGGGGAAGTAAGCTTCCTATACTTTAGTCGAAGCCCCTGATTATGTTACAGGGCAACCCCGATATACAATGGGGTGCCTGACTGTGGGTTCTCACCTGTGCGCTTAAAAAGGACTTATAATAAGAACAATTGCAGGCACTCACAAAAAGGTTAATAAAAGGGTTTATTTACACAAGGAAGGGAAATTAAAAAATGAATAACTCGGGGACAAAAGAGAAAGTGAGGGAGAGAGATAAGTCTCCAAATATGTCCTACCAGATCCGAAGAGCTGGAAACCCCAATGGCACGCTGTAGCAAGAGCCCCCCAAGGTCAAAAGCCCTCGTTATATAGCCAACATGTCTGCTAACTCCACCCCTCAGTTTCCGGTAATCCTCTCTTCTGGATGATGATGGAATTCTGGGATTCGTAGCCCTAGGGGTCTTGGATCTCTCTGGCTTGAGGTGGGGGTCCATAAACCTTCCTGCGGAGTTTGTTGCAGACGTCCTTTCCCCCCCAACAATTAAACCTCTGTCATCATGAGGATCACTGAACTCAGATTATTTGACTGAGAGAGAACCATGGTTAGGAGTATAAGAGGCTTGGTCCTCGGCCCCTGGGAACACTTTACTTAGTGGTGGAATGTGACACAGGAAAAACACAGTGAGTACCGCAAACCATGCACACTTGGTTCATGCGGGCGGCACAGTGCGTGGTTGGTCACTCAGTGCTGTGAGGCCTGCGTGGTCAGGGGAAGCTTGCTGGAGGAAGGGACTTGGAAACTAGCGCAGGACAGGGAGTTGTTGGATGAATGAATGATTGTAGGTAAAAGGGTAAGAGCGCCCCTTGAAGAGGGTCTGAGCTGGGGCCTCAGGCAGGACCGGGTGGGAACTGTTGGAAACAACCAGGAAGCTATCTGCCCAGGCCCCACTTCCTCACTGGACCGCTTCACTAGGGGAAAGGGGAGGAACACAGTCCCTTGAGGGGATCTGCTCATTTTACAGATGAGGAAATTGAGACCCAAGATGGGCCAGGGTCTGTCTCAGGGCTATGGTGAAGAGAGATTCAGACTCCAGGAAAAGGGTTAGGCCCTGTCCTCTGTGCCCCCTGCCAGGCAGCAGGGTCTTCAAAGGGCTCAGAACTTCCCCCACAAACCCAGCCATAGGAGGACCCCGACCTGAATATCTGCCCAGGGGGAAAGGGAGACCCATTCGTGCCACTGCTGTGTCCCACGTGCAGGGGGTGTGGCACATAGCTCCCCCACCCCCGCCTGGGTCTGCCCCCTCCCCAGAGGCCTTTATCCCATGGTAGCAAGAGAAAATGAGGACAGATAAAAGAGAGGAATTCTCTCTTCAGAAGAGCATTAGGAGTCTGAACGACTTCCAAATAAATAAAAGTCTCCTCGTAGCCTCCAGCCAGCAGTGACAGCAGCTCTAACTCTCCACAAGACATGTTTTTCTGCCTCCAGGTGGAAGTGGAGAGTGTAGGTGGTGGATAAGTCAGGCTCTGGGGAGGCGGCCCTCCATCACCACCTAACACCCCATCAGAGCCTCTGTGGAAGGGCCATGGCAAATTGCCTCCTCTGATAGCTGCCCCCTCAGGCCTTCAGAGAACAAAGAAGAGCAGGCCCTGGTCTCCCCCACCAAGGTGGGGAAAGAGGTTCCTGGGCGGGTCCTTTTCCTGCCCACTGCTAGAATCCATTTGTTGATAATTCTGTTAACAACCTGTCCCTAACTTGAACACTTTGCAAATGAAAAGACTGAGGCATAGAGGACTTTGGCAACTTGGTGAATGAAACCCTCAGACCAGGAATGTGTGTCCTGAATGAGTTAGTTCTGCTCAACGGAGGGCAGCATAAGAGATCCGTTTCCAGAGAGGGGGCCATCTGAGGGCCCCCCTTCCTCGTTTCCCTCCACATCAGCAGAAAGCACTTGAATAGTAGTGCAGGTGCTGATGGACGTGAAATGGCAGGGGAGCGCAAAGCCAGACCCCAGAAATATCTCCTCGAGTAACGGTCTAGGGAAAGTCCTAGAATCTTTGGCTACTTTTGCTAAAAGCATTGCATGGTTTTTGCCCTTGAGGGGATTAGCTTCTGGTGGGTGGTTGAGAGGAGGGCAGGACCTGGTTCCACCATCACTTAATTTAACTGATGACCGCTGTTCTGATGAGGGGGTTAGTACTTCATCTGTTGAGCCTGGAAGGTAGAGCAGCTAGGTGGTTCTTCGATTACTGAATGCAGCTGATGCTGTGCCAGCAGGCGACGGGGTAAGTGGAAGTAGACTGGGAGAGCCCCCGGAGGCTGCCCTTCCCCATTCATGAGCCTCCTGCCACTTGGGGGGTAGTTTAGCACTCAGGAGTCTCCCTCTGAGATCCTTGGACACCAGGCAAAGAGGGGAAGAGAGGCTTTCTGCAAAGGAGTCCAGCTTTCCTATTAGTGCTGGGTGTGGATCTCTCCACTCCAGAATCACACACCATCTACAGCCCTTGCCACTCCCTGGGGCTGGGGTCTTGAAACTTCTGCCTGTTCCAGGGCCTGAGTGAATTGGGGTGGGGAGGGAAGAGGCATGGATTCCTCTCATGGAGTGGCCTGGGGGTATAGACTCTGAAGTAGCCCCTATCAGTCTCGATCTGTTACCCAGAAACCAGGCCACCAGCCTCAGACATAGTCAAAGGGCACATTTGATTCAGTAACTGCCTGGGCTCTTGGGGGAAGAGAGAATTTTCTAACATGGTGCCCTATAAAATCTACGATGGCACTGACCGGGGGGAGGCGGGGAATGGGTAAGCCATTAGGGTCTGCTGAGGAAGCTCCTGCTGGACTCGAGGATACCCTGTTGCCTAGGGACACAGTAGAGGCTGGGGACACTCAAGACAGATAAGCCCAGGCTGGCAGTTATTAGGGGTAGGAGCTCCAGCTCCTCAGGCCACAGAAAGGGCCAAAGCCAGAGGATTGTCTTTCTCCCCAGCCTGGGTGGAAACACTGTGCTCTCCCTCTGCCAGCATGAGTAGCCAGTTAGGCAAATGAAAGAAGCATGTGGCCTTGATGGAAGGTATAGCAGCTTGGTGCGGCAGGAAATGGGGAGGTTAGGGAACTGGAAAGGAGTAGGGGATATGCAGTGCAGAGGATCTCTCCTTGGAGGGCCAGCTGAAGGTGGGTCATCACTGCCCAGAGATGTGGAATGGGGAAGGGAAGGTTTACCATGGTTTGCTGGGGTTCTAGATCTTTTCCCAATTGGGAAAGACCCAAGGTCTAGGCAGGTAAAATATAGCTTGGCTGTTCTGAAGATGACCAAGGCCAGATTGCCTCTCGAAGGATAGCAGGGCCTCTTGGACGCCTCACTTTATTCCACGAATGGGCAAATTGAGTCTCTGAGATGTTCTGGGCTGGGTCTAAGGTCCCAGAGTGAACAGTGGCACCACTGAGACCAGAACCCAGATCCCCTACTTGGGTCTTTGCTTGGGGCCATCCGTAGTGTTCTCTGTGGTCAGGGCTGGCTTATGTCCCCACCTTGGATATCTCCTTTTCACATGCCAACTAGGGACCAGTACTGTGACCAACAGGGCAAGCAGGTACCAGAACAAAGGCAGACAGCAGAGGACCCCTCATTGGCCTGGAAATAGATCCTGGTGGTCCAGGAGCCTTCCAGGCAGAACCAGGCCCTCTCACTGGGGCACAGGGCCATCAGAGAGCTCTGATGGGCTCCAGCAGGCAGAAGAGGTGCTCAGGAAGTGAGAGTCTGGAGGAGGAAAAGAGGCTTCTGCCTGCTCATATTCCCACCAGCTGGAAGGGCTCTCCCCTTCTTAACGCCACAACCTCCCTGAGTCTAGTCTGGCAGCTCGAAGCACCATCTTGCTGAGGTCTTAATTTCTAAATGAGCAAGGAGGAGTTTTGGAGAGGCAGAGGTGGAGGGAGAGACACGATGAAAGAGACATAGAGAGACCTTGGGGAGGCTCGATGTGGACTCAGCAGTTTGTAACAAGCCACTCAGGTCTTGCCTGAAATTCCAACCCAGCGGCTATGAGGTGGCCGGGAGCAGGCCGTGGACAGGGGAGGACAGGCGATAACTCAGGCCTGGGGCAGGCGTGGGGTGATGTCCAAACCCAGGGGGCAGTAAGTGCACCTGGCATGCTCAGGGCCCTCAGAGGGTAAGGTCTTATAAGTATTGATGGGTGATTTAATGCACAAAATATAATCACTTCCGGGCAGAAGTCACATGGACAGGCTTCCATGTGACCCCTGCCATTCCTGCGGGTCAGGTCCCTGGGACTGAGGGAGACCCTGCCCTCAGAGCTCCCCATCATCTCTTCCCAGTTTCCTTTCAGTTCTCTACCAGCCACCTGTCTTCCATTGGACCAAGGGCTCCAGTATCCCCACTCAGTACCCCCCATACGGACACTCTAGGGCAGCTGCTGCCCCTTTAGGCTGGCCCCCGAAGTCTGGCCTATAGCTGCTTTTATAGAAAGTTGGACAGGGTTGGAATTTCTTCACCCAGGCTCTGCTCCCTCACCCTGCTTGGCACAAGCTGGGAACCATACTTCCACCTCACTGAGGGTCTTGCTGCAGCTTCCTGGTAAAAAGGCACTAAGGGGCGGGACCCCCCACTGGAGAACCCTTGCTCCCAACTTCTCTAGGGACTGAGAACATATGTCCACTGTACAGAGGTCAAGAGTTTGCTGTCACTGAGGCTTGTGAGTTTCAAGTGAGAACGCGTGAAGTTTCCTTCTGAAAGTGAATGAGACTCGTGACCCCCATCAGCACTACCTCCCCCCACCCCCGGCCCCTCTACATAGCCGGCAAGCCCCAGAAGCCCAATTCTCACAGTAGCCTTCCAAGTAGGCTGCATTAGCCCTGCTGGGGGGGGTGAGGAAACTGAGGCTCCAGGGGTGCCAAGTGGGCACCCCGGCTGGGAAACAGTGAAGATAGAATCCAGCTCCTCCCGGGTTGAGGAATGAAAAATATAATCTTTAAAAAATTGTTTTAATAAACCCACCTTATCGCAATACGCAAAACCATGCACATAGCATACAAAGTAGCACTTTCTGTCCCTTCTCAGGGAGGCCTTGCTGCTTTGGGGGTTGACCAATATCTAATAGTTGGGTCTCGTCCCTCTTGCTTGGACTGAACCTCCTGTTCTGCCAGCCCTACCAGGGGGCTTTGTAGGAAACAGTTGGGGATCTATCCCTACGTGGCAATGAACTGACTTGGGAGCCAAGACCCCTCAACCCCATCCCTCTATGGCCCCCTGGGGCCCAGCCTTGTTGAACAGCTGCACTTCGGGGACCAGGCCTGGCTTTCCGCTGCAGGAGTACAGGAAGGCTTCTTTCTGGAGGCAGAGAGGACACTCTAAGTGCAGGCACCAGGGGAGAGCCAGTAGAAGGTGTGAAGGCAGGATCCGCTCCAGGGAAAGCCAGTGAAGCGTTTAAGGTCTGCTCTGTTGCAGAAGGGAGGCTTCTCTATGATGAAAGAGCCCGTGGCACTGGAGCAGGCAGGCTGGAGGATGGAGGGGGTGCTGGGGCTGGATACACGCGGTGGCCGCAAATCATGGGAGAAATGTCCCATGAGCACAGGGTGGAAAGGACAGTCATCCAGCGCCTTGGCCTGATTCACGGCTGGGGAGGCAGCGGACATCCACCGGGCCCGAGTAACCTTGGGCTCATTCCCTGCTGTCATCCACCTCAGTCTCCTTGAAGGCAAAATGGGTTCAATGGGCCCCCTCATCTTCCTCTCAGAGTCTCTGAGCCTCTGGTTGCAGGGCCCATTGTTGAGCCAGAAACATTTATGGAAGGGGTGTCCTGTGGGCCTAGGGGCGTGGGGGGAGCAGGAGAGTGCTGCCTTCTCTCCTCCCTACACCCCCCAGCTGAGGAGGCAGCGAGCCAGGCAGAACGCCCGAGATTGCCTTGCCGCAGACAGCTTGGAACAGAGCTGCTTCAGAGTCCCCAGTCAGTGGGGTCAGGGCGATGTGCGGAGACCTCCAGCACCTGCTAAGGTGTCCAGAGAGAACCCGGTGGCCCTGTGGCAGAAGGTGACCAGCAGGAACAGGAGGTGGGTGACTCAGGTAGTCTGGAATCTTACCTTCTGTTAGAAAGGCCCCCCAAACAACCCCAGGGACTAAACAGATCTCCCATTAAATTGCTGAGATGGGGCAGCCACCGAGCAGGGAGGGGCTGGGTGGGAGTGCTGCCAGCTTCTCCGGGGACACTGGATTTCGAATTTCGAATTTATTTTTTAAGCAGCAAGGAATTCACTCAAGAGTGATGCTGATCCCCGATCTATGACACCCTGAAGTGAAGCTGCTCTGATGGAAGATGGCCGGTAGCGGAGGGGAAGGAGAGCTTCCAGGTCAGGGAGCACACCCCACACAGGAGCTGGGCACGTGTGGGCTGGGTGCTGGACCCCAGGCCTCAGCCCCAAATAGCGTCTGGATTGTATTTTCTACCCTCCCTGGATGACCTTGGAAACGGTTTGATAGCCATGGGCCCCATGCTCCCATCTGCGCAATGGGGAGCTCTTGGTACCCCAGCCCTGTTTGTCTCTCAGTTGCTGGCTTCTCTCTCTCCTGCTGCTTCCCCCACTCCAGTGTGGAAGGGGTGTGTGTGTGTGTGTGTGTGTGTGTGTGTGTGTGTGTGTGTGTACTTGTTCATTCTCCCAAAGTGCTGAGGTCTTGGCGAACTCATCTGCCTACTGGTTCAGCTAATTGGAATCGCTCCCCCTTTCTCCTCTGCCTCTCCGTAAATTATGCGAATTCCCCCAGTCAGAGGCCTGGGTGATGGACAGCCCTGTCACAGCCGCCTGAGTGTTTGGAGAGCAATTGTTCTGGGGAAGGCTGCCATTTCTCAAGCCTGCCTGTGTTGGGTACCCCAGGGAGAGCCAGCCGGCCTGCCCCTGCCCTGGCCTGGGCCTGCCAGGACCCTGCCCCTGCCGCGCCCCTCCTCAGCCGCCAGAGCCTGCTCCGCCTAGACCCCCAAACACGGGCTTCCGGTACGTTATCCTTGTCATAACAATCAGAGCAGCCGAGAGGTATTGCTCTTAAACCCTCAACACACATTTTTATAACCTTTCTGTTTAATAAGAAAGAGACAGCTCCAATTAGCTGGGAATATTCTGCAGAAATGGGATTATTTTAAAAGCTCCGGCAATATTATAAAATAGCTTCAGTAAGTGAACAGCTGTTGCTGGCCCCGCCCGCCATGCGCATTGCGCCTCCCGCACCCTCTCACAGGCGGGGTCCTCTCTCCCCTCTCCAGGCTCCTAGAGTCCCTGAGAACTCTGCTCTGGCCAGCAGTCAGGGCCCCTCTCAAGTAGGAGGCTGTCAACTGTGAGGAGTGGGGCACGGCTCCTTTGTCCCCCACTGAGGAGGGGGCACCGAGATCTTCCCTGAGATTCCCTGGCCCTGCCCATGTTCTGCCTTCCCCAGGAAAGCCTATGTGGGCACCCCAACACCATCTCTAAACGGCCTCACCCCTCCTTGCCTGTGACCTGACGTGTCCCCGTCCACTCCTCAGGCCAACCTAGGCCCCTCTCTCCAATCAAGGGGGCGGGGCAGAGGTGTCAGTCCACTGTGTGTTTTGTGAGTCCACTTAGCCCAGGGCCACTCCAGGGCCAGCTGAGCATTTTACCTGAGAGCCCCCTGCCTCTGTCCCAGGCCCTGCTTCTCTGCCTCCTTGGAGCCCCCTCTGCTCCCACAACCTGCTGGATTCCTTCTCTGGAAGTAATCTGCCCCGTTTCCTTGTCCACCGCAGCTGGCGGCTTTATCAATAGTTACTAAGGGCAGGGTCCTGGGGTTCCTGCCCTTCCTCCTGCTTCCCATGTCTGAGGCCTTCGCCCCCCAAAACTCTTACCCACGGCCCAGACATGGGGCTTGTCCATAGCAGCCAGTCCCACTTGGGTCACTGTGGGCAATAGCCAGTTGCCACCTCCCCCCTAGAGTCGGCAAAGCCTCTGTGGGGAAAAGCCAGGGCAGGGACTTTGGGGAGACTGTGTCCTCTTTGGCCTCCTAGGCAAAGGGACACAGGCTCTGCTTTCCTTCCCCTTGGTCCACTTGCCCCTCAATGCAAAGTATTGATGCTCTGCGGTGGTGGGTCTCCCTAAGGGCTCAGACTGAACAGCAGACAATGTTTGAACAACTTCTGGGAAGGATAGACCTCTCACTATGTGGTTGGGGAAACTGATCCCAAAAGAGAGCAGCACCAAGGCTCTATTCTAAGCCAGGATGGAGGTAGAGCCCTGGCATTTGAACTTTGTGGGCCCTGGCGCAAGTGATGTTGGGGTTTGAACCCTTGGCTCAGGTGATCTTAGGCACCTCCATTCCCTCTCTGAGAGACAGGAGTCTGGTGGGCTCCTGCAGCCAGGAGTGGGAGGTTTGGGGGGGATCGGACACCTGCGCAGGCTGCTGGACACTCAGGGTCCTCAGATGCTCCACTCACCCACCACGCCAGGTCCCCTTTGGGACTGCCCAGAGAGTGCAGGGGTTCAAGGTCTCCCGCGAGGCTACTGGAAGGAACAGTCCTGTTACCCAGGGAACACCTGCAGGAGGGCTGCTCCCGGGGCTGAGGTCCTGGCCTCACCAAGGCCTGGTCTTGGGGCTGCTGCCTGGGTACAGGAACAGTTTCAGGACATCCTTGGGAGGAGGCTGCAGCCCAGAACTGCAGCACGATGCAAATGCACCATGTGCTAAATGGGGAAAAATGAATTTTACACCCAGACAAAGTGACTTTTATCATGTTAACGACCATGGTTTGCTCATCATGTCTGCTGCAGTGAAATGGGGCCTGTGGATGTTTTTCTTTTAGTTCTGCTTTTAAATGGAGGCATCCCCCACCCTCGCAGCAGACAAGCCAAGCCCCTCAGATTGGGATGACAGAAGTGCAGATTCAGCAAATACAAAATGGAGGAATTTTTCTTTTTTAATCTTCACCTGTACTTTCCAGTGAAAACAGAGAGTGAGGAGCCAGGGCGTAGCGTGAGGAACCCTGGCCTGGAGGCCGGAATGTGCCTCTGACCCAGCTCATCCCCGAGGCACTGCGGGACCTGGGTCTGACCTCACCAGTTTCTGACCTCGTTTGCTCTCAGTGCCAGGAGGAAGGTGGGCTGGAACTGGAACTGTTCCACTCCGGCCCTCACCCAGCTATCCGGGTCAAACACGCCCCAGTGGGTATGTCTGGGCCCAGCACTACCTTTTCCGCCAGACTGGGCCTTCCAGCTGGCAAGCTGAGTCCCTGGTGCCCCCAGTGGTCAGTACAGGCCGTGCATGGAAGGGGCACAGATGTTTGCGGATGGAGCCAGGGCTACTTCCCTGACATCTACAAGGAGTGATATCTACAATGAGTGTCCAAGAGTAGACTCCTTTAGCCAAATCCCTGAAAGCCCCCGCTGCAGCCGTCCCTCCACCCCCACACATATTATAGACACATGGCAACTCCATATTGTGCTCATCAAGAGTCAGGAAAACACCATCTGATGCCTTGTACAGCTGCCCAGTTGGGCACCCAGCTCCAGGAACCCGTTCTCCAGGAGGAACCTGCGCTGCGCCTGGTGGGGACGAGCTCGGCTAAGGAAAATGAAGAGGACTTTAGGGCTGGCATATCTGGTAAACCTCTGCTCGACACCATACGGTACTGCTCTAGAAGTTCACCAGGGTCAGGCAGGCAGGGCATTTGATGAGCAGAGATCAGCAGACAATTAGCCAGCCCCAGTGGAGGTAATTAATCAATGTGCCAGGCCTTCCGCCCGGGTCTGCAGTGATCACCGCCATGCTTGTGCCCAGGTGGAAGTCAGGGCTGTGTAGGCTGATGGGAATGGACTCAGCATCTCCACAGCCAACACAAACGCTGCTTCCTTCAACTCAGTATTGCGGTGAGCATTATCGTCACCATCACTGTCACCCTTGCTGTAACATCAACACGCAACCAGGAGCTCACTGTCACCATCCCCATTCACCCTGTGCTCACTCTTTCCCAGTCAAGACACTTCCTTCCTTTTTAAAATAATATTTATTTATTTATGTATAGAAGATCTGGGGTGCAGGCGAGAGATGCTGGGAGGGGATGAGAGGATTCACCAGAGAGAGAGATAGGGAGCAAAACAGGCAGATCTACTGAAATACACTACTGAGAGGAGCAGCGGGAGAGACAGGAGAGGTCTGCTGCACCATGTGGGTTAGATAGCACTAAGATTTAGCTCCTACACCATCAGGGAAGCCCTAAGACACTTTCAATTCTCCCCACTCCGAAAAGGCACTCAGGCAGCTGTTGGGGAGGCTGAGACATAAAAAGGGGCTAAATCAGGGAGAGAACTTGGCCTTTTGGTATATGGCCTCCCCTCTTCCGCAGTGCCACTTGTTCATAGAACATACCCTTCCTCCCCATATCAGTCAGTATGGACTCAGTTAGGCTACAATAACAACAATTTAAATCACAGAGACTTAAAATAAGGAAGTTTTTTCCCCCTTTGCTACATGTCCTTCATAGGTTAGCCAAAGTGTGGTCATCCATACTGAGACCAGGCTGGCTAAATAGCTGAAGTTTGGAAAACTGTCATGGCAGAGGGAGAGAGGACCCTGAACAGCCTTACCCCAGCAATGAAAGGCTCTGGACTGGCAGTGTTGCTTTGCTTTCCACTCATTGGCTAAAACCAGACACATACTGCACCCCCACCTCCAGGGGGCAGGAAGGTGCAAATCTACCTTAATTCTGAAAGCAGGGAGAACAGGGAAATTTGGCAACTTAATATTAGCTATTGAATTTCTCCTCCTTCTCACTCTGCCTCCCTCTGCTAGCCCCAGCCACCCACATTCTCCAATCCCCTGAACTGGTAGGATCTCGAGGGTTGAGATGAGGCTTCAGAGTGCCCCTAGGACCACAGGCTGAACTTAATTCTCCAGGCCAGGATTCCTGGGGGCGGGGCTGGGTGAGTCATGAGGACCTGGGAGCCTGCCCTACCCCAGCAATCCTGATGAAGAGGGAGAGAAGGTCTGGAACGGACGTCAGCCAGAGACAGCTATGGGCGAGGTGATGGCTGGATGGTGGAATGGGAAAGGATGCAGCAGAGACCAGTCAGACCTTCTAAGGATTCAGAAAAGGAGAGGATGAGCTGACTGGGAATGGGAACCTCACACGAGGGCCTCTGAGAGGCCAAGACAGAAGAAAATAATGAGTGAGTAGCCATGAGGCCTCCAGGGGCTCTGGGTGACCAGCTGGCAGGCTGGTTGTAAGCCGCAAGCCTCGTGGTCTCGCAGGCATTTATAAGGTGCCATCTGGGGCCCCCGGTCATACACTGATACTCCGAGCCTCTAATCTGCAATCTGGTTTCCCAGGGACTAGACTATGGAGGAAATCTGGGACTACAGAGGGGGGTTTGTTGTCTGGGGGCTTTTGGCAGCAGGTCTGGAGTTCTGAGATTCAGCTCCCAGGGCTCTGGAGTCCCGAGTCAGTGCTCACTTTGTTCTGCCACCAGGGCCCAGGGCTCAAGGGAGATGGCGAGGTGGCGGTATGGGGAGGATCTGTGTGCAGGTGAAGCCAAATCTGAGTCTCCTGGTGCCATGAGGCCTGTGCCAAGGCAAGTGTGGCTCTTCCCACCTCATCCATCACTGCCTGCAGAAAGTTGGTTATGATCAATGAAACAAACAATTATCCTGTCATTGCTGATAGCAAACCTGAGGCAGGGCTTGGGGGGGAGGGTAGAGAACACTTGGGGCCTGTGGGAGCTTCTGATGAGGACAGCCCACACCTGGGGACCTGGCTCGGGCGGGGAGGGGGTGCAGGGGATGAGGATGGTGGAGACTGCCAAGGACAGCTTCCCAGGAGGGGGGGGGCAGGACCCAGAACCGGCAGAGGAGGAAGACTGAGCTCTGCTGAGGTGGGAGACAGGCTGGTCCACCCCCTTACTCACTCCCCTCCTTCTGGTATCTCTCCTCCCTTCCCCCCAGCCTAAACTTGGGGAAGGGAACATGTCAGGGAAGGTGGTAACTGAGCAACCCCAGACACACATTAAGAACCTCCTCTGCCTGCCTAGCATACCTCCTGAATCTCAGAATTCCCAAACACTCAGCCAAAATAATCAGTCACCGCTGCCCCTGAGAGCATGTTGTTTGGCTGCCCAGACAGTTGTGTGTGTGGCTATTGGTCTGACTGGGGGCAGGGGTGAGGTCTGGGGAGGGGAGGAACAGTCAGCTGCTGCTGACTGGAACTTCCTGGTCCCAGCTCCTGAGAGGTGAGCGGCCTCTGGCTGGGGGTGGAGAGAGTGCTCCAAGCACTTGGAGGAGGGGGCAAGCCCAAGGCCAGCAGCCGCAACTGGGAAGAGTCACAGCTACAAGGCCGGGCCATCTGGTTCCCCAGTTCTGTTTCCTGTCCTATTCCCAGCCCCAAGGATGGGAAATCTCTCTCAATCAGAAGAAAGGGACGAAAGGAGAAATGATTTATTATTCTATTCCATTATGCCTGTTTCCAGAGAAACTAATTATGGTGCATTGTTGTATTAGATACTTTCAGAAAGATTACATTTTCTTACTTTGGCCGATAAAAAAATTAAATCCATCAGTTTTCCTAAACACATTACAGTAAAGACAGACTTGCTCCTTGTAATTATTAATCAGTCGGATTTGGGAATGCAAAGCATTTGACTTAAGCTCAATACAGTCACGAACAATGTCCCAGGATCGCGTTTGGTATTGAAACAATTTTTCAATTTATTAAAAAGTCATTAGGTGGTTGGGGTGGGAGCTAGGCTAAGCCTCTGAGTCAGGGTTGTGGATCTGGGGGTGGTAGTAGGCTAGGGGGGCTCTGAAAGCAGAAGCTTTCCAGGTCTGCCTCATTCCTAAGCCTGGCTCTAACCAAGGAGCCTATTCAAGGTGAAACGAGATCTGAGAAATCAGACTCCCCCCACCCCAGTAATCCCACCTGCGCCCATCCCGGCATCTGTCTTTTCCTCTGGCCTGTGAGCTCCATAGGACAGGGCGGTGGCAGTAAAGGGTCACTTCTGGGAGCTGCCGCCTACTGAGCCCTGAGCCCACTTTGCATGATCCTACAGAGAGCTGAGAGTCCAGCCGGCTGCCACCCCTGGCTGGACACAGGCCCATCCTACCAGCTCAGGCGATAGAAGCCCCCACCTGGGGACACGTGGCTATCTGGAAGGACACCTGTGTGGTCGGGTGCCTTGTTCCAGTTGCTAGCCCTGCTCACTCAATCATTTAATTACTCCTCTGACACTTCCTACTCCCAGGAGGGATTTGCAGGGGTTAGGATTCTGGCAAGCTACAAGCCCAGCTTAGCCTGAGTGCGGCTGGGTGGGAGATGAGGGGCAGCAACAGGGCCTGGGCTCAAGGCACGGATCAGCTGCAGACAAACTATTGACCTTGCACAAGTCAGTTAAACTTGCTATGCCTCAGTTCCTGGAGGAAAGGGCTGCAGCTGCCTGTCTCCTCACTCAGGAGGAGAGCAGCCACCAGACCTGCCTGACCCTCCTAATTGGAAACTCTATTACACATCAGCCCCTTTCCCTTCTGCCATCAAGGTAAAGTTCTGGCTCCTCCCTCAGGGAGTTTTACCCAGTCTTCCCTCTGACTAAAATACCCACACCCTCCCATGAGACTTCCTTCTAGAGAATTCTATCCACCTTTCCCTCAGGCTTTTGCTGAACTACCTTCTCCAAATTTAAAAGGGGCCTCTAAGTGCTCCCCTTGCCCCTGGAGTGCCTCCTCTCATCACAGTGTGTGTGCTCCCATTAGGCGTGCCCCTACAAGGGCCAAGTCCTGTTCTGACATCCACCAGCAGAGCCGAGACCTCGTACCCTCCTCCCATGTGAGACTCATTCTCACCCTGCGTTGGACTTTCCTAGGCCAAGCAGGGCATTCTTTCTGGGGCTGTGTGGGCAGAGTCCAGGACCCCAGCTCAGAGGTCCAGACAAAGCTGGACCCTCATAGGCTCTCTTAATCCAGACCCCACCCTCAACTCTGTCTCCTACTCCTACCCCAGTGCCCCGCTCTGGCTCTGTCATCAGGGATGGAGCCATGGAGGAAAGCCAGCTCTGCTCTCAGGATGCGCATCCCTCCAAGAAATCCAGGACAAGGCAAGGAGTCGGGCATTGCCACTGACTTCCCGCACCTCGACCAGCTCTACCTCTATGTGCCTCGGTTTCCCCATCTGTACAATGTCCTTCCACCTGTTAGCTGAAGAGGTGGGCCTGGGGTCAAATGTTTGAATGGAGGGAAGACCAGCATAAGAAAGAGGATGTGGGAAAAAGTTTGGGGTTTGAGCATCATCACAATTGGGGTGACTGGTAAGGTTGGGGCCGGGCCTGCCACATAGGGTTAAGTTCTAGAACTGTTCTGCTCTTACGGCCACAGACCACAAGGCCACAGAGAAGGCCCGCTGGGCACGGAGCATCCTGCTCCCGCCCTGCTCCTCTTACCTGCGGGCAGGTGGAATTGAACGTGTTCCAGACACTCCATTACCCAGGAATTTATGGAGGGTTTTATCTCCCCTCCTTGATCAGCAGTGAAGGGAAGGAGAGGGCATGCTTGGTCCCCTCCCTCCAGAGTGTTGGGGAGCAGCAGCCTGACCACCCTCAAGCTTGGAAAATACTGTCTGAATCCCATCTCAGCAAACACCCCATCCCCCTGTGGGGCCTCATCAGGGCCCCGCGGGTATGGGGAGGGGATGGCAGCCATTTAAGCTGTCACAAGCTCCATCAGAGGGTTTAAATCACCGACACAGAGTAACAGTGCCATAGATTACAGCGCACACCACGCGGGCACAGTGCGGCAGAGGCAGAAGGGGGGTGGGAGGGGAGTGGAAAGGAGGCATGGGCCGAGAGAGGCACTGCCCTGGCACTTCAGTGGGGGGGCTCTTCTGCCACTGAGGCCAGTTCAACAGGGAGCCCCTGAGCACCCTGCCTGCCCCTCCTGCCTGCCCCTCCATGCAGACCAGCCTTCCACACCCGGGCGACTCCAAAATACCTCTCCAACTTTGGGTCCCGTAGATCAGGCCAAGGTGATGGCTCATGCCTCTTCAGCCTCCCCGTGGACCTTGCACCCAGAGGTCTCATAGTCATGGGCACCCCTGCAAGTGGGTGAGGGGGTGCTGGGGCACCTGGCAGGGAGTGTGCCTGCTCCTGCTCACAGCCGCCCAGCCGTTGTCTCTGATTGCATGGTATTAGCTGTAAATTACAGCCTTTGGGAGGCCGCATGTAAAAATAAAATAAAATAAGTGTCAAAAGACAGAGAAAATATTGATTCTTCAGGGAGAAGAAAGGATGGCTTGGCTAAATTAAAACTTTGAGAGGAAGGAGAGTGTGGGAAGATGGTCCCTAGCACTGCAGAGTAGCCTGGGGTGTGGTGGAGGTGGTCTGGGAGACCGCGTTTCAGACGGCTGACAAACACTCAGCAAACACACTGAGCTCCCGGCCTGTCCAGGCCAGTGTGAGGGAGACACAGGCAAGATGCAACACCGCTCAATGGGGAGACAACAGACCTGAGACTCAACAGGAAGGACCAGGCCCTGACTCATAGGCCCGGCAGGCAGCTGGGTACCCCAGGGGCGTGGGGGCGTGGGGGAGTGCACAGAGAGCACCATGGGAGCTCTCCATGGTGCTGACTTCCATGTACCAAGAGGGTTATTGCCCAACCTACCCTCTCTGCCCAGGGAGAATCCCAGGCCTCTCCCTCTCTGCCTGGGTCTGGAGGGAGGCCTGCTTTGCCCCACCTACCCAGTTCCCCCTCTACAGACACACCTCTCCTGGTCCCTGGCCTTTACTCTCTTCTCCTCTCCTACTGAGAAAGACAGATTTCCCAAGATTGCCTCAATTAGGGCAGAAATGATAGACTGTAAGATGAACAGAGGCCCTGGCTGCCTGGCAGATGGCGCATGTCCACAGGATGTTTCCACGGCAGGCAGCACTTTCCGCTGGAATCCGATACAGATCCCAGACCTACAGCACCTTGAGGCTGAGCCCAAGTTTCTAGTATTCTTGTTCCCCTGGGCTGGGGGCACTGAGCTGGGGCAGGGAGGATAGTCAGAGCATGGGGAGTGGTATCAGGCCTAAGGGGACAGAAGAAGCCCCTGAGAGTGGTGGTCAATGAGTGCTGGGGTGGCAGAAAGCAATCCCCCCACCCAACTGCCTGACTTCCAGAAGGTCTCCTTTGAAAGACCAGAACAATTCTGAGGGTGTAACTATTTTTCTAGAAGCTCCTGGGCCTTGGGTTGGGGACCTATTTGTTTTTTCAATGGGCATGTGAAATGCACTAAAAGGACATTCCACACTTAGCAACAGCTTCTGGGCCCTTACACACCCACCATAGCCAAGCTAGTCAGGCCAGGCTCCCCTCCTGCTCTGGGAGGCATCACAGAAGGGGCACTTGTAGGGGCTTGCCAGGAGAGACAGCTGAACAGGGCACAGCAAGGGCTGCACAGCAGGACAAGGCTGGAGCTGGGTCCTGCCAAAGGTGACGGAGGGGTTGCTGGGAGTGAGACACCTCAACACCAGGGCGTTGTCCAAACTCCTCTCTGTCCCTCATCTGTAGCCCCTGGCTTTGCTCAGCTGGATGCTCCCACGTCTTGAGCTCACTTCCCAGTCCTGCTGACCTCAAAGTGTGCCTGGAAGTGGCAGGGGGGCAGGTTGGCTGGAAGGACCCTGGCATGGCCCCCATCAGGAAGTAGGCCCAGGTGTGCTGTGGCCCGGGCCCCTGTCTGGGAATACCTCTTCTGGTGAAGGTGCCTACCTGGCGCCAGGGATGAAAGCTGGGGAGCAGTGCATTTAGCCAGGACCCCCTAGCTACTTCCTCTCTCAGTAGCCCTGAAGCTATTTGATTCTCCACCGGTGCTCCAGGTCAAAGCCTGCCAGGTTCCTCTTGTCACTTGGGTTCCCCTGACCAGCCCAAGTCCAGCTGTCCCGGATGCCCACCCTGGATGACAACTGCAGGAATTAGGAGGGCCCTGGTTTGGGTGAAACCTCTAGGGCCCCACAGGATCGGAACTGAATGACGCCTCTCTAGTAGCCACATTGTCAGCATGTTCACCCCCCTCTGGTGTCCTTGGGCCCATCTCCCCCTCCCTGTAGCGTGGGCCCCAAGGCAGTCTTTCCTCTCTTCACTCCTTCCTTGGACTCCTCACCCCAGAGCTTTCTGAGCCCCCTCCTTCCCCCCCAATCCCTCTCCTGCCCAGCTCAGGGGCCATGCTGGCTGATTTCACCTTGAAGTTCCCTTATCACTATCTCCATCTCCGGCTCGACCTTAGCTGGAACAAAATTGCTTTCTTTGTGCCTGCCCTGAGCAGTGGGGCAGAGTGGGTGCAGGGATAAGAAAGGGCTGGTGGGTGGAGATTGAAGTCCTGAGATTAAGGGGCTTTCTCTACCCCCGCTTTCTGCGCCCAGACCCCAGCCCTTTCCCTAGCCACCTGGACCCAGACACAGACTTGGCCTAACGCAATTTGCAGCTCAGGCCCACACTCACTCACCCTTCTCATCCTGGGATGAGCTGACCTAGAAGATGCTTTGGATGCCCCTCCTCTGCGGGAACATACTCTCCACACCCCGTGGGCTGGAGCCCACTTAAGCATATGCCCACATTCCTCTGGACCTCCATTTGCATTTGTGCTCCCCTTTGGGTTTACAACCCTCCCCCCTAAAAACATGCATCCACCTACTTGTGCATATACCCAACAAGAGTTCCAGAAGGTCAGAGCCCAGAGAAGCCCAGAAGTCCTACACTCCCCTAACCCAGCCCGTTTGTACCCTGTTGCACAGACGGCAATCACGAGTCTAGAGGAGCTGACTGGAAGGAGGCACCACGGGTGGGAGGTGGGACTACAGAGACCAGAGAGGGATTAGGGGTCCCGCTGGCTTCCTCCCCACCCCCACCCCCACTGCTTTGAAAACACATCTCTCTGCTGGGCCATTTGCCTGGTCACGTTTTCTCTCAGCCTTTTTTTCCTCCCAAGAGCAATGAAGATCTCAGTGCTGACCTGGGGTGCTCTGAGCCCCCTTCCATGTCCCTCAAGCCCTGCCCTCCATCCTCTCCTCTCCACCCCAGCTCCCTCTCAGGGCCACCGCCCCATTTAGGAAATTATCTCAGTTCCCAGCCATACTCTGGAGTCCCAGATCCAGGATGCTGCTGTGTGACTTCAGGTAGGTGATCTCACCTTTCTGAGTCTCTACTTCCTGAGAAAATGGGGTGACAACAGAGCTGACCTCACAACCTTATCTACTTTTGTGAAGTTGAAAGATTCACCTGGAAGTGACTTAGTGCGGGGAGCAGGGGCCTGGACTGTGGTTACAGCCACGATAACAGTAAAGGTGCTGTCCTTCCTTGCATCGCTCCTCTGGCCTCACCTGCGAGGTTCTTTTCTTCTCTTTTCAACTTCTCAGAAGAATTGCCAGCACTCCCCCCACTCTCCCCAATTTCCTCTCCATGCACACACACTTACACATTCATGCCCACCCATGGGAATATGCCCTTATGGGAAATCCACAAATCCACACCCACACTTGGTACTCACACATGCTCACACATACACACGCACACACAGAAACGGTAAACAGAATATAATTCATTTGTAAAGGAGACTCCAGTTGTGCCATCCATCTTAAGCTAAAATTCAATACTTCCAGTGCGGCCCGCTGGGCCTTGATGAATGGAGAGGACAAAGGCTCAGTCCCAAATGCCTGCCAAGCTCCATTCTCTGGAACAACAGAACGCGGACCACGAGGGGCCGCGATGGAGAAGCAGGGGATGTCCCTGTCATCCCAGGGAACTGGGCTCTAACTGTCTAGCCACTCAGGAGGGGCCCGAACAGGAACTGCTCTGACTTCCAGCTCCTATCTGTAGCCTCCCAGGGTTTCAGAATGTCCTTCTCGACTGCTATATCTTTTTCAAGGTCTTTTGAGGTCAGTGCAGGCTTACCAGGGGTAAATTGAGACCCTCAAACTACCTGGAAACTCAGCCCCCCACCACAATTCCACTCCTCCACCTCCATCCCCTCAGTCATACCTTCTGAAACAAAAGTTCCTCTCTCCCAGCCCGCATTCTGTCCCCTTAGAGCCGGTGGCTGCTCCCCAAGTTTCCTGACTGTGCATAAGCTGTTCCTCGGCCCTGGTCATCACCAACCCTCTTGGGAACAGCCAAAGCCCAGGCAGTGAGGATGGCCAGAGCCACGGCCATGGACGGGATTAGAGTGAGCAGAGTGGCCAACGCAAAGAACCTGGGTGTGGCTTTTAAAAGGACGATGTCAGGCTCTTTCTCACCTCAGCCTGGGCGCGGAGCCCGGGAGGCCACGGCGCGCCCTGCCTCAGCGCCGGCGCTGGGGCTCACTGCTAAGTGAACATTCCTCCTCTCGGGGGAGTTTTATGACCCGCGGTGCTTCCTCCGCAATGGCCTGTGCTGTTTACGAACCCCTCTCCGCTTGGAAATAGACTGTCTTTCCTGAACGATTTTCTCTTTTCCCATTTACTAAACATTGATTTCCCCCCTCCTGCGCCTCTAATAGAGCAGAAACCAATACGTCTTTGTTTGCTTTTCTCGCGCGTTTGGGGCGCGGGCGGCGGCGGGGGGCGCCGGCTGCTGCGGCAGGGCCAGGAGTCTGCTCCGCGCATGTGCGTCAATCCAGGTAGCGCGGCCCGCGCGCGGCGCCCGGAGTCGGCAGATACCCACGTCCCTGACGACCGGTGGGGAAGGGGCACTCGTCGCGTCCCCGGGACCTGACCGGGAACTTGAATCATCTGGGGCGGCGGCAGCGAGGGCTGGTAGCGGGGGTTCTAGGAAGGCAATCTGTTCCAGCCGTCTCCCCACTCTTCCCAGCTTGCAGTTCCATTAGCAATGCCTCCCCACCTCCAGAGCCTCCTTTGAAGTCCAGGTGCTTCTGGTGCTTCTTGAAACCCATTAGTGCCTGGGGCTGCGATCGGCAGAGGCCAAGCGGGCTGGGACAGTCATTCCTCCTTCCCTTCTTGCAGGCAGTCGCCGAATGTGGCAGAGCCTCTGCTCTGAGCAGGCCCTGGGCTGAGAACTTGGGGGGGAGGAGTCCCGTGCTCAGGGGCTCTCACCATAGGCCCAGTACTGCTTTGTCCCCAGAAGGGGCCGCTTGGAGGTAACTCTCAGGTTGGGGCCGCCCAAGGTCAGCAGCAGGGGCAGCTCCGGGAGGGGCGGGTGGAACTTCAGAACCTCAGGTGGGGACAGGGGAATAGGGCAGGTCACTGCCCTCTGTGAGCAGCCTGCTCAGGGGTTAGGAGGACTTCTCCCAAGCAATGTGGCCTCGCCAGGCTGTGTTTGTCCCCGCCAAAGGTCCTTCCCATTCCCACCCTGCCCACCTTCTCTCCCCACTAAAGAAGACCAAGGCAGGGAGGAAGGATAACTGAGGGTGAGATGGTCTCTTCGCCTGTGCCCGCAGGTGATTCCCGTGTTCCCCAGATGCGCTGGTGGTGCAAGGCCAACCCCAGGAGGGAGGGCCCATCTCCCGGGAACCCAGAGCCCGCAGATGGACTCTCACCTAGACCAGGATTCACTTGTGATCTTGGCAAGTTTCTGTCCTCTCTGGGCCTCTGTCTCCATCTGGAACAGCTGTCCAGGACCCAGGTGCATTAACACTGCTGGTCAAGGCTGGGGCCATGCCCACCCATGCTCACCAGCACCCAACAGCCCACCCCAAACCAGCCGCCACAGCCTTGGGTTCAGATTCTACTTCGCCCTTACTGGCTTAGGCACGTCCCTTCTCTCTCAGGGACGACTGCAGGCCCCTGCTTCATAGGGTTGTGCTCGGGATAAAACGACATGAGGAAACCCAGCCCCTAAAACCCAGTAGTCACTCTATTGATAGGCAGATAGAGGGGCATAGATAGGGGAAGGGTGGGCCTGGGTGAAATGGCCACAGAATGGGTAATGACTGGGTCCCTGGCCTCCCTGCTGCTGTGTGTATGGTTGCGCATCTACCCGGAACCTCTATGAGCTTCACACAGCCCCGTGAGGGGCCTTACAGAAACTAGTTTGTTCCTGCTTTTCAGATAAGAAGAGCGGGAGCTCAGAGAAGGGAAGGATCTGATCCAAGTCACACAGTAAGAGAGAGGCAGACACAGAAGAGGACCCAGGCCTGTGACGCCGGATTAGTGCTCTGCAGTCGTTGGCTGGGCCAAGGGAAGAGACGGCACACCCAGCAGGGAGGTCTGCTGTCAGCAAAGGCCTAGAGGCAGACATGTGTGTGACACAGGCTAGAGGAAATGGGAGCAGGGTGAATTTTGAAATATCCCGTGAACTTGGCTGTGACTTGTGTTGATCACATCAAGTAAAATTTGGGAGGGGCTTCCATGGAGCTGTGTCTCGTGGAGAGGGGAAAACCAGAGGCCTTGGGACAGACCAGAGGGAAGGATTGAGGGTAAGGCAGACAAAGAAGGGCCTGGGCAGACTGAGGGGCAAAAAAAAATCAGACTAGGAGACGCATCAACAGGTTGACGAAGAGGCAGACAGACAGGCAGATGGGTAGACGATGGACAGATGGCAAAACAGATGGACAGACCCATGAGCAGAGAGAGCACAGAGCAAGATTCAGCAGAGCCAAGAGGAAGGACATCCCAGGAAGGAGCTCCTGTGTGTGCAGAGGCTCAGAGGTGCAGCCGAGACTGGCCTTTGGCTTTGGGCAGTGGGAGAAGAGGCTGGTGTTTTATTTCAGTAAGTCTCAGAAGCTCAGGGCCATGGTGAGTGGTGGGAAGGTGGGAGAAGAGGGTGGCTGTAGCACCCCCCACCCCCGCCAGCTGTGGGCAGACCCCCCACAGCGGGACAAAGGCAGGTCCCGGGTGGGTCACCCACATTCCCCAGGGATCACGGCACCCACTGGCCTGTACAGTGGGTGGCCAGATGTGGCCACATCAGAGCCAGGCTATGACCCCCACGCCCCACCGGGGACAACTAGGAACAGCGGATGAGGGCGTCTTGGTCACCCAGAGGGAGCCAGCTACAGCCACAGCCCCAGGAGCCTCAGGAGGACCTGGGCCAATTAGGAGAGAAGGGGAGGCAGCAATAATTAAAAATTAAAAGGCAACAAGACAGCAGTTTAAAAATGGACGGAGTGAGTAAAAACAATTAGCAGAGATGAGGCAACAGGGCAGGCACGATACAAATGGAGCTGATCACAAAACACTAATGACATTGGGAAACCTAATTTTTACAGTGTCAGGATTGTGTGATGAAGCACTTCGGGCCCGTTGCCCTGAATGGGGCCTCTGTTATTTGAAGGCGGTCACACTCGGTCTCCCTCTACTCACCTCCACCACCTCAGAGGGTGCGAATGAGGGTCCAGGCAGCAGAGGACATGGCGGCTGGGGCGGCTTGGCCGTCTAGGCACAGCCCTGGGGGCCAGGGCCAGAGGCTGAGAAACTGAGGCAGGCACTAGTGAGGGGAGTGGGTATAGCCCCTTCAGGGTCCCCACCAACAAGGCGACACTGGTGAGGGCACAGTACTTTTGGAACCCAGTTGCCGCGGAGACCAGGCGACCCTCCTGGTGGAGGGAGGCTGAGTCAGTTTGAGTAATGGCGGAGAACGTTGCTGCTGATGGGGAAAAATACATCTTCATAACAGGGTGAACCTTTTGGAAAATGGAATAAGTAAAATAATTGAGAGAAAGAAAATTGAGTTTTTATTGCTTTTTAAGTGTTTAAGTGGAGGTTTCATTTAGGGAAATTATCGCTTCTTTTATTTTTAGCCACCCTGCGGGGTGGGGTGGGGCCTGAGGGAGCTTTGATTCAGGCGGGTCCTGGGTCTCCTGCCCCTCACCTCCGGAGCCCTAGGTGCACCACCCCCATTTCACGGAAGAGAGGAGGTGGCCAGAGCATCAGTGGAAGTCAGGACCCCGCTTTTCATCCTGGTGTCTCTTCGGTTCTGCCTTTAGGGTGACCACGAAGCCTCCTCTCCTCAGGCCCCGGACTATGTTGAAATGCCCCCTTCACCCTGCTCTTGCCACACAGTCAGCGATGGGCCTGGCGCCTCCCTCTGGGCCCCCTTTCCCTGCGCCCCTGCTGGCCGGCCTTCACCCCTTCAGCACCTGATCCACAGACCCCTCATCTCACAAAGGCAGCAGCTCCACCGGCCACTTGGTCTCCTGCTCCCTTTCTTGCCCTCCCTGCCTGGGCAGCTTCTTTCAGTTCCTCAACATCATCAAGCTTTTCTCAACCCTAGGGCCTTTGCTCATGCTGTTGTCTCTGCTGAGAAAATTTTCCTCCTCACTTGGCCTGATGGCGCACAGGGGTACTCTCCCTTCCGGACATGAGTCAGGAGGTAGGAGCCATGACTCATGTTACTTCACTGACAAACAGAATATATTGGCACAAGTGACTGAAACATCCAGATCTATGTGCTTCAGGCATGGCTGGATACAGGTGCTCAAACATTATTACTAGAACATGGCTTCTACCTTGTACTTCCCTGAGTGTGAACTTCATGCCCGGATAGGCTCCCCCCATGCATGCTGCCCCCTTAGTGTTCCTCACTTCCTGTGGGGTGGAAGCCCTGGCATCAGTCCCGAGTCCATCTCAGAAAACTACTGTGGTCCTACAGATAGAGGAAGTGGACTGGTCAGCCCGTGCTAAGACAGGAAGCAGGGGGAGGGCACAACCTTGTCTGGAACGCATGGAGAGAGAATGATGGGGTCAGCTGTTCCCCCAGGGACAATCGGGAGTGAGCACTGTGAGTGGCCTGGCCTCTGTCGAGCTGGCACCGTGTCTTAACTCTCTTTTTCTTGATGACTTTTCCCAGGAGGTTGTGAGCTGAGCCTTGTTCACCATGGAATCCCCAGAGATCACAAGTAATGGGGGGCTCCTCATGGTACAGGTAGGGAAATTGAGGCAGGGAATTGGCCAAGAACACAATCCATGTTTATGCCCAGGTGCCCTCTGCCCTGCTCGTCATGTCATCGCATCATCCCTCCACCAAACCCCTGCTCGTGTCCACATCCCCTGTCCCAAAGCACCTCCATTCTAGGACGTGGCCTCCAGGTAGTGGCCACCATGAGAAATGTCCCCTGTCCATCTACTCATCTCTCCTAATTTCTCCTGTGGTAGCCACACCTGTTCGCCACTTCCTCAGTCCCGGAGCTGCTACGGGCCAGCCCCCATCCAGCCGACTCCCTGCGAAGCCCAGGGGCTCTGCCCTGACTCCAGCACGCACGCGGCAGCCCCTGACCGCACGCGGACTGCCAGCGACTCCTCCCCACACCACACACCTGCTAGCCCTCCTGCCTCCCAGCCACCCTCTCTTTGCACCTTCAGCCACAGGTTCCTTCGTGGGTGTTCCCGGGTTCCTCCCTGCTGGCCTCATGCCCCCTTCCAGGCCATCCTTGCCTGTGGTCTCATTCCCCTCCCTGGGTCCTGGTTCATACGTTGTTCTCCTGGGTCCCTAATCTCTGCCTCCAGTCCCCCCCGGGTGTCTCTGAATGCCCGGGGTTCCCCATCTTTCCCAGACATGCTGAACCCACCCGCGTCACATCCATCCCACTTCCTGGTCCTGCAGCCCCTATGAAGACCAAGTCACAACATTCTGACCTGAACAATCCAGCCTCCAGGTGGGCCTCCCCGTCTCTCCAAAACTACATACTCTACGGCTCCCTGCTGCCCTCAGAAGACCCCAAGCTCCTCAGTGGGCCCCCAGGCCCTCCCACCCCTTTACCCAGCTACTCCAATCCCACACACAGGCCCTGAACTCTCCCCCACAGACCAGATGCCACCTGACTGAGTATCTTTCCTTCTTGTCCTCCCCCTGTGCCTACTCCTTTCCCCGGCTAACAGCTCTTACCCTTCAGCCTTAGCTCAGGGGTCGCCAACTCTAGAAGGCTTCGGTGCTGCTTTCCCTAAGCCAGGCTCCTGCCCCCATCTCCTCTAGGGGATCTCTCTGCGTCCGTTGTTGCCCCGCACCACTCCCCCTCAAGGGTAGACGGAGGATGAGCCCGGAGCCTGGTGCTAGTGGGTGCTCAGCGCGCGCCCTGAATGAGTGAACAGATGAATGAGTGAGTGAAGGACTTGCCAGGGGCCCAGGCTCTCACACGTCGGGGGTGTGGTCAAGCAGATCTTGGCAGTACCATGTGGCAGGGCCAATGGGCGCAGCTCTGGGCACATGTCTAGGGCCAGCAGAGCCAAAGGAGCAGGTCACGAGGCACCTTGGAGCTGGCCCCACCAGGGGGAGCGGCCCTGGGAAGCTGAGCCGTCACAGCTCCAGCTCCGCCCACCACAGGTTTCCTCTTCGTCCTCCCCATCTTGGCCACCGCACGGTCCTTCGGCCAGTGGCCCTGGTCAGAGTGCCTTTCTCCCCCTTGGCTTCCGCTCCCCTCTCCGGGGTACAGTCCACAGCTCTCTCTGGCTACCTGGCTCCCACCTTGCCCTGCCAGCTCCCACCCCCTCCCCGCTCAATCTCCATCTCCTGCAGCCCGTGCCCCTCAGCTGGCAAGGTTGCTTTCCTTGAAGAAGTTAAGTTGAATTGATCTGTTGTTTAATTACCTAATGTGCTCATCGCCCACGGGACACTGGGCAGAGGTGGTTGAGAAGGTGGGCAGGTGAACAGCTGGGATGTCACAGTGCCTAGATGCTCCCGGAGCACAGCCATGGAGAGGCCCAGGCAGCAGGAGAGAAGTGCACACACGTGCATTTTTACACCCCTTGCTGCCCTTCCACACGCAAACACGGGCACCCAGGCGTGTCCCCTGTCCCACAGGACCGTGCACTCACTGCACCACCGTCCCCCACATACATGCCCACACCAGCTCGCTGTGCTTCCAGCTGCAGCCAACAGCTGTGCTTCCAGCTGCAGCCAATATCTCTTCCGGGCCTGGCATTCAAAGTCTTCACGATCAAGCCTTAACAGATGCCGCAGCCACGCCTCCTGGACACACCAGAGGTGGACCAGAGCTGGGAGGTGTCCATCTCTGTCCATCAGTCTGTCTGTGCGTCTGTGGAGGTGCCAGTTTCTTTGGGGGAACACCCCAGGGCAGAGACTGAGCCCCCCTCTACAGGCAGCGCTCTGAGCCAAGAGGGTGTGCACCTTCCCCTTTCCTCTCTCAGCCCCGCCCTGGGCAGCTTCTGACCCCGTCCTGCTCCCAGATGAACCCAGGCCCTGGAGCAGGACGGCACCTCCTGGAGGAGGCAGAACTCAGGAGCACGAGCCCTCCCTCACCGCCTACTATGTGCTTTTAAACCGCTATTGCATTTGGCTCTTGTCACATCCCAGTCTTATTCCCACCTGCACAACCTCCATTTCACCTCCCCTCACAGGTGTGAACGAGCCCCTCAGGGAGTGCCCTTCCCAAGCCCCTCTAGCCTGCGATACCCTCTCTAGTGTTCTTTATCTGCTTTTGCTAGATGAGGGCTAAACCCTACTGGCATCTCTTCTCTGGGGGGCGGGCCTGTCCGTGACAGGGGTGTGGTGGGGTGGAAAGGGTAGTGAGCACCTTTGTTCTTACCTGTTTGCCAGGCAAGACTGAGGGCCTCACGTGTCCTATGGCAGCGGGTGGGATATGACCCCATCCTACAGATGGGGAAAGTGAGACCTTGAGAGTTTAAGCGACTTGCTAGGGCGCTCCGAGGGAGCAAGAGGCTGAGGGGAACTGATCCGGGTCGGCGGCCACAGGGCCGACTGACCCTCCCACGCCCTCCATACCGAGAAGATTGAAGCCCCGAGGCATAGGGCAGGCCAGGCAGTGCCATGGTGTTCAGTGCAGGGTATTCTTTCCAAACTGGAGGGCAAAGCTCTCTCCTGAGGGTTTCCAGAGGTGTGGACTCAGATTGCTGGGAGTGTGTTTAAGCAGCTGGGGTGGGAAGAAAACCCTTCCAGGCCACAGCTTACATTTGCATCTGGTAATGTGCTCATTACTAGGCCTTCCTAAGTCCACAGTAAAACAGTGCCCAGGGGCTTTTCTCTGTGGGGTGTCATTAGCTGTTCCTCCCGTTCCAAGTGACCTAAGGGGTCTTTGTCCAGTGGCCCTTGAAGCCTGACCTTGGATGAGTGAGCGCAGCAACTACTGTCCACGGTCCCCAAATCCTTTCTCTTCCCAAGGGAGGGCATGAAGGGGCAGAGGAAGGAGGGGGGAAGGAGGGGGAGGAAGAGAACTGGAGAAGGGAGGGGACAATGGGGAGGAGGTGGGTGAGGGCGAGGGAGGAGGAGGGAGGGGACAGGGAGGACGGAGATGGGAGGAGAAGAGGAGGGGAGGACACACAACCTGACCTGCAGGGAGGCTGGCGGGGGGGGGGGGGGTGGCCGCAGGGGAGTCAGCCATGGCTGCAGGAGACAGATAAGGTTGGGAGAGAGGCACAGGCAGCTGATGGAGTGCAGGGATTAGGGGCTCCAAGGGCCTGTCCTGCGCCTGTGGGTGGAAACTCAAGAAGGGAGGCTGTCTTAATGAGAGGGGAGGGAGGAGAAGCGGGATTCCACTTGTGGGGACCCCCGTGCCCTTGGGGAGCAATGAGCAAGTCCCCCCCAATCCACCTCTGTGCCCACTGAATAAAACAGCCCAGGCCTCATACCCAGGCAGGCCAGAGGGGTGGGGCAGTGTGGAAGATGGCTCTAGCCCACCCCCCACTTGCCAGCCTGGCAGGCTCACCCCGGTAGGTGTGCATGCCAGCCCAGGAGGCAACAGGGACAGGCCCTGCCCTGGCAGAGCTGGGTGACCCTTCCCACATGTGACCTGCGCAGCTGTGTGCTCATACTCGCGCCCTCTGCTTGGTGCCTGCGGCCTCTCCCTGTGACAGGTGAAGGCGTCCCCCCCCCCAGCAGGCTGGGGCTGGGCCTGGTGAGGAGAAGGCCCCATCCAGCATGCTGTCATTCTCAGGACTAGATCCTGAGAACACCCCTCCCCAGCCCCTTCCCCAAAAGGCAGAACAAGGCCGGTGGGCGGGGGTGGGGTGGGGGCTGGGCCTGGAACCAAGTCCCTCTGGCCAGGGGAGCCGAGGCCGTGGGGGTGGGGCGGGACCTGGCTTTGTTCACTGGGCTGTGCCTGATACTCAACGCACACAGGCATGTGGGCGCTCAGATGCCTGCGGTGATGGCGCCTGGACTGTTAGAAGCTGGGGCTTGGTGAGAAGGGCCCTCCTCTAGGCCCCTGCAGAGCTGTCCAGGGACATGCCTGAGGTAGTTTCCTCCCTGGGGAAGTCCTGCCGGTGAGAGTGGGAATCCAGAGGTTTGCACTGTGCCAGCCCCACGGGCTGGATCTACAACCTGCTGGCTGAGAGCGTGGCTGCCGGGAGCAGCTGATGGAGACAAATGGTCTCTGTCCAGGGAGGGGGTCAGAGTGGGGTAAGGCGGCCTTGGGCCTGACGGATGACTCCAGGCTGGGCCAGAGACCAGAGGCTTCCTGCAGTGTAGCTGGCCTGGTCCCAGGGACCCAGCTTGCCCAGACCACCTCCACAGAGGCTGAGAGACAGGGCAAGGGAGGCTGACCCCTCCTGCCAAAGCTATGGAGGCTGAGGCCCAGTTACCCAGTGGCAGGAAGTGGTGAGTGTTCCTGGGTATATCTGTCAGGTGGACAAAGACCCTCCGGACAGGAGCTCAGAGCCAGGGCTGGGCCACTAGAAGGGCCTGGTCCAAGGCCTCACTTGTTCATCCATTCATTCCCGTGCCTCTCTCTGGTGTCCTTTCTGGTTGGCCAGGACCCCTCTCTCCCCAGTGAGTCCTCTCTGCCCCTCTGCCCTGGTGTCCCCTTCCCAGGCCACATCAGTCCCTGATTGTTCTTCCAGAGGTCGCTGGAGTTTTACTTTTGTGGTTTGTTTTTTCATCTGGAACCATCCCAGATGCCACCTATCTGCAACTCTTGACATTCAGGTCCCAGAGCAGGGCTTCTAGTGCCCCTCCCCTTGGTTGCCCTTCAAAGCTATCCCCCTCCAGTTTCTATTTCCATGTGATCTGGTTTGTTTCCTCCATGAGACATAAGAACGCCCTGTGCACTAGTTATTATCATCTGTCTGTCCAGGCATCAGGAGCACCAAGGAGAAGCCCCCTCACAAAGCAGTCTCCTCTAAAAGCCGAGCCAAGAAATGTGCTGCCATCTCTGAGGGACCCACTTAAAGAATTAAGGCTTCAGATCCAGGCTGATAGAGGGATAGTCCCTATGGCTAGGACCCCAAGGACCCTACATACCCAGAAAGCACGTTCCCCAAGTCTTGCCTAGGATGGGCCTTGTGATTTGCTCCAGAGAAGGTTGTCGCCAAGTCTGGGCATCTCCGCCTCCAGCACAAAGGAGATGAAGCGGAGGTGTCTGGAGCTGTCGTGATAAGGAGCCTGAAGCAGCCTGAGCCATGCAGGGCTTGGGGACTCTCTCTCAAGAGAAGCCACGAGCTTCCCGGGACACTGACCCGTGGAGAGGAGGAAGATGTGCTCCGCAGGCTGGAGAGGCATGGCCGTGGGGCCCAGTGCAGGCTGAGCCCAGGCAGGGCTAATGCCAGAGCCTTTAATGCCCTTCCAGTGCCGATCCAGGTGGAGGACTGGGCTGCGGGCAGTGGGAGCACACCCAGTGGTCCTGGCATCTCTCTGCACCTGCCCTGCCCTCTTCTCTCTGCCTCTACTTCCCAGCATCCTCAGGCCCCATCAAGGGTCCTCTCTGCTGACCATCCTGGAATTAGCGGGCCTGGTCAGTGTATGACAGTGGCCACCTCGGATGGGCAAACTCCTGAGACCCAGTAGCCCCAGTCTCTGTTCGCCCTACCAGGCCACTGACCCAGCAGTCCCAACAGGGTTGATGCTGGAAATGAATGGAAAGAGATCCTATGCCTTGGAGGGGGTGTGGCCCCATCTTTCAGGTCCAGGGCCAAATAACCTCAGGGTCTCTTTAGAGGTCAATCCACAGCTTCAAAGAGAAGGGATGGGGTAAGGCAGAATATGCTTCTACTGCTGCCACCTGGTGGCTGAAAGCGGCAAATCACCTACTAGTCCAAGTCCCAAAAGGTGGTGAACTCCTCAGAGCTGGCAGAGGCACAGCAGGGATAGTATATGTAATCCCTGCCCTCAGGCTAGCATCCTGGCCAAAAAACTGGGCCTTCATATGACTTGACTTGAGCATCTCAGGTGCCGTCAGAAACTTTCACTATGCTTGCAAAGCAGATCTGGCACCAGGTATGGCCTGTCCAGCCTCCACTGTATCAAGGGAGGATTGAGGACCCAAATGAAATCCAGAGCCACATATAATGGGACTTTGAGGCAGAGAAGAGGGAGGGAATGACAGCTGAAGAGAAGCAGGAAGAAGGGGGAACAGAGATGTGTTCCCCAATATCCTACCTGTCCTGTCCTTGCCTTACTGTGAATGCAGCTGGGTCTCTCTTTGCAGGCCGATGAGGCTCTCCTCCTCACCCTGCAATTGCTCAGGACTTTAGGCCTTGGCCCACTGTCTCCAGAAGAAGATCTTCAGGAGGGGACAGAGTTGCCTTCCTGCTACCCCTCAATTCCTCAGCTCTCTGCCTACATCAAGGTTATGTCAAGGTCACAAAATAAACCAAAGAAATTATGGTGTGACATGCAGCATTAAAACCTAGACACCAAAAATGTCTGTTCCTGGAGTCCAGGGCAAAAATTAGGTGCAACACCTCACATGGGCTTTCCTCTCCCTTTTCTCACCCTCCAGGGAGTTTTTCCTACCTTGTCACCCTGTCCTATATCCACCAGACCATAGTACATGCTATTTCCCTGGTGGCACATTTCCCAAACTCTCAATAATTCTATCAAGAATTACCTCTAGGAAAAATGATGTCGAAATTGCCAGAAGACAGTGGGGGAAGGGTGTTGAGGGAGATGAAAATTAAGCCAGACCCCTACCTCACACCTTGAACAGACAATTGTAGTTGGAGAAAATCCAGTGGGACTAAAGACTGAAGAAAAAAAAATCCTACTGTAAACAAGGGAATGTTTGCCTAGGTTTAATTAGGCTTTTTAGGCTAGGTTTTTAAGACATACAACAGAAGACATAAAAGCCATAAGAGGAAAAAATGGATAAATCTGACTGCATAAAAATCAAATATTTCCAGGTGGAAAAAATGTCAAATTTTAGAGACAACAGGCTGAGGGGGAAAAAAATCCAAACTTCCTAATACTTGGATGGTCCCTAAAAATCTAGAAGGCAGACCAATAACCCTGTTTAAAAATGGGCAGGGATGAGGCCATATAGATCACACAAAAGAAAATCCAAGACTCATCCACAAAACAAGTCAGCTTCATTCATTTCAGAGAAATGCAAATGAAATAGGCGAAGCTGTGAAAAGTCCGAGCACATGAGCATGGGGGAAGCAGAAACTGGTAGTTGCTTTTCAGAGTGTAAATTCTGGAACCTCCATGAACACAATTTGGCAATATCTATCAAAGTTAAAAATGTACAATCCATTGACCTAGCACTGCCCACTTCTAGGAATTTCTCCTACAGATAAACTCACACTCTTGTGAAATTATGCCCCAGGGTATTCACGGTGTGATGTTTCTAAGAGTAATCGATCGGAGACAGCCTACCCTGAGGAGCCTGGCTGGATAAATGTGGCCTCCTCGCCATCCACACCGTGAGCTATTAAGACAGATGAGGCCGAGGAACGCTACGAGCAGTGATGTAATAACAGAGTGTAGTATATTACAGGATGTTAACCTCGTGTTTTTAAAAGAAGAGTACATGTTCTGGAACACTACCAGCGCCCTCCAACCCCTCAGGCCTCTCAGACCTCTCACCCCCATCCCTGTCCCAGACGTTGAGCTGCCCAGGGGCAACCACCTGGGTCTGCCCTCATGTGCTGGGTCTGGCCCATGGGACCCAGCGGCTAAGCAGGGAGAAGGGGAAGTCCTCTTGGCCCCTCCCATTTCATTTTCCTCTTGATTTTTTAAAACAGAGATCTAGTCACCACCCTTACTCCCACCCCTGTTCAAAACACTGCGGCGTCTATCACCTGTTGGATAGAGGCCAGATCCCACCGCAGAGCCAGGCCCTAAGGCCTCACCTCGGCTTTCGGCTTTCGAGAGGTTGTTCCCACCAGCCCCCATTCCAAACCTCTCTCAGGCCCCTGGGCTCAGTTCGCTCAGCCTGCAACTCCCCTGCTACCCTGGGCACCGCCTCACAGGGCCTCTTGTTGGCTGCTGTGCTCCGGCCCTCACAGTGCCAGCCCCCGTCGCGGTGCCTGCTCCCAGGCCAGGCTCTGCCAGGGGGCTGAAAGCAGGACCGTCGCGCCCGCATGCCCCGTACTCCGGGAATAGCACCAAGCATGGCTCCCCAGGGCTCTGAACTCTGAAACCCTTCGGAGTCAGTTCTGCTGCAGGGCCCAGCTCTGGTCCTTCGGGCTTTGAAAAGAAGGTGCCTGCTTCATTCTTCTCCAGGAGACTGGGCTAGAAGCAGGGGACTCCACAGGTCTGGGGAGAGCCTGGTAGGACTGGCTGTTGGTCGAGGCGGGGGAGGAAGGGGGCGATGTGCCATCAGCAAGAAGTCATGTTTTTAAAAATAACTCTGCTGTCAGCAGTGGTGGAACAATATAATAAATATGAGAAATAAATCTCGTTACCATGTAATGAGCTGCCTTATTAATGTGTTAAACTTGTAAGAAATGCTTAAGTGTTTAATTGGCACCTAATGAGGATGCCAATTAGGGATCATTATACATTTCTTTAAAAAGTCCTAATTGGCATGGGGGCATTTCAATCAATGCCACCAGGCTGGCTCCAGAAGACCCGTCCTGGTGGTGCATCTGGTAGCTGTGCCTCCAGGGCCCCCCGCCTGGTGCTAGCTCTCCTGGAGACCTCGGAAGGTCAGGCCCCCTGGGTTAGACCTGCCCCAGCCCCACCAAGCACTGGCACTGGTTTTCTCCTGGGCCACCAACTCCTGCCGCTGGTCAAAGTCCATCTGAGATGGCACCTCCGAAATCTGGGAGCTCACTGAGACAGGGCTGCGTCCCCACCAGCACCCGCACACAGAGCCACGGACCCCTCACTCAGCACCCCCCCTACCCGCCTCTGCCTGAGCTGAGGGCAGTGAAGGCTGAGCTGGGAGAGGGGCTGTGCTGAGTCCCCTTGCCTGGAGACAGACAGACAGGTGGCTAAAGTGCTTCCGGGTCCCCCTCTGGATCCCCCTGAGCCACAACCTAGGTCTGGGTCTCTGTCTCACTCCTAAATCTCACCCAGCCACCTTTACAAGAAACTCCTAGGTGCCTGGTCCTGCCCAGTTGGATTCAGAGTAGATCCCATCCCTCCTACCCCCGGGGCTCAGGCCCCTTCCCAGGAAAAGTAGAGCCGGGCAGATCTATATTCCAGGCCAGGCCAGCAGAAGTGTCCTGAGCAGCTGGAGCATGATTAATCGCCAAATTAATTGCCATATCAATCACTCAGGTAATTGCCAGAGAGCTGGGAGGAGGGAAGAGGGGAGGCCACGGCCCACCAGGGGCAAGGCCCAGCCAGGGGCAGGGCGGGGTGTAACCCTTAATCCTGCCCCCGGCCTGAGCAAGAGGCAGAGGCAAGAAATTGACTGCAGTGGGAGCAGATGGCTTGAGCAGAATGGAGGCAGCAGGCTGCGGGCCTTGGAGGCCAGGCGAGGGTTCCAGAGTTCAGCGGGGCTTGTGGCCTGTGAGGAAGGGCAGAGGGGCCAGGCAGGCAGCGGAGAGGCAGGAGTGGTGGGGAAGCTCTTTGGAGGGGCTGGTAGACTCAGGAATAGCTCGCCAGGTGGTTGGTCTGGGCATGCTTGCAAGACTGGGGGGGCAGCAGGTAGGCGGCCTAAAGTTGGGGGAAGACCCATGCTTCTGGCCTGTTCCGACATCCTGAGCCGGACAGAGAATGAAATGGGGTCAGGAGCCCCTGGCAGCCAGTGGGGCCCGGCCTCCTGGCCCTGCGCCTGCCCTGGGGTCTGGTAGCAGAGTGCCTGCGGGGGCAGCCAAACAGCCTCCCCCTTCACTGTTTTCAGAAAGCCTGGGGAAACCAGAGGGATCGTGTTTCCCAGCCAGAAACAGAACAGGCAGCTGCCCGAGGCCGCACAGAGGGCGCTCTGGCCCCAGAGCTCAGGACCCACCCGGTCCTCCCCCTGCCCCCAGCGGGGGGCTTCCCCACACCCAGGCCGGATCCTGAGGTGGGACTGTGTCTCCAGGAGGCCCCAGGTCAGGCGAGACTTGAAGCAGGGGACGGCCCCATGCCCCTGCCCCTGCCCCGCCTGGCTGTGGGGGACTTGGTGGGGCCAGGTGCACGGCTGGGCAAAGGTGACTTTAGTGCTTGGGCCACTCAGGAGGATTTAGAGGGCAAGATCCAAGACAGACAGGAGGTGTGGCCCCAGACTGCCGAAGGCTGTCGATTTGAGACTCAGACGCTCCCACTTCTGCGAGGTCCTGTACCCTGGGGCACCCTTGGGCCTCTAGCATGCTGCTTATTTAGCAAATATTCCCCTGTGTTGCCAGTGTGGCAGGCCCGCTGCAGATCTGAACTCACCATCCATCAGGGAGGGAGACCTGCCCCACTTTACAGATCAAAAACTGAGGGGAGACATTCAGGGGTTCGACCTGAATTCACTCAGCAGAGGGGCTGAGCTGGGATTTGGACCAGCTCATTCATGCAGCAAGCGGCCTTCTGGAGGGTCCAGTTGCCCCAGGATCTCTGGGGCACCTGGCACCAGCACCCACAGTGGAAGACAGGGCTGAATTGCCATTAGTCAGACCCCCTCTGGGCAGCCGCAAGAGGCTCTGGCCAGTCTTGCCCCCCTTCTCCTGGGAGCCGGGCTGCTGCCCACCGCACTTGTCACCATAATGGCTTGCCGGAGTGGCTTGTTCCTGCTGCCTGCCTTGCTGGAGATGATGTATGAGGAGGATGCGGGGCAGCTCCTGCCCTCCTCAGCCTCACAGCTTGACCACTGGAGGCAGCCCACGCCCCATCTTATGTGTTCACTCGTGGGAGCTTAAAGGAGGGACCTCTAAGTGGCATCCCCAGAAACACACCCAGAGCCCAGAATCTGAATGGGACCCACCAGGAGGGATACAGGGATGGAGCAGACCCCTTCAGTTTGGCCTGGGAGTCCAACAGCTGGGCTCAAATCCTGTGTGACCTCGGACAAGTCACTCAACCTCACTGAATCTCGCTGCAGCTGGGACAGAGACTGAGCTCATGAGAGCTCAGTGGAGAAAGAAGTTGGCGTCCTTGGTAGAGGGAGGGGAGAGGCGGTGCCCATCTCTGTGCCTGTGCTGCTGGGCACTGGAAGGCCCTAGGCTTGGAGCTAAAGGTGGGACCGTGGAGGTCCCAGGGTAGGTGAAGGTGGGAGCGAGGAAGCCCCAGGAGGGGTTCTGTGAGCTTGGGCCACGGCCACTGACGGTTATGTCCCCCCGCTCACCCCTCCCCAGCCTCCAGCCAGCTGAACCTGCCAGGGAAGGAGAGGTGCGCTCTCTCCCTTCCACGAAGCCGACCGTGAGTCTGAGGGGCCAGGTCCCCACGCCACCCTCAGCATTTGGCAAAGACTCCTGTCCCCAAACACCCTGCTGTGTCGAGTGGTGAGGCCTTGGGGTGCAGTCTTTATCCCTAATGGGAAAGGCTTGCTAGAGCCCAGGGCAGGCCCCACAGCTTAAAACCTCAAGCCAAGAAAAGTAGAGGTTTTGGTGACCCTTTCCAGGCCCTGGAAAGAATCATCCTCTATAAAAGTACAAATAATGGCTTGCAGTTATTGACGCCTCTTCATGTGCTTTTTATATGTGAACTCACTTAATTCCCAAGACACAAGAACCACTTAGCACCCTCCACGGCCCTGAGCCCGGCGCCCTTCTGAAGGCTCAGGTACAGCCACACCAGTCTCCCTGACACACCCCAGGCCAGACCTGCTCCCGGCAGGGGCAAAGCAAAGAGTCTCAGTGCACCTACCACAGACTCCCAGACTTCTGAGAAAGGCCTCAGGCCAAATTTCACCCAGGGCACCCTGGTCCCATCCTGCTCCACAAACCCACCCTCTAATCTGAGCCTGCACCACCATCTGGTGGTCACATTGGGAAGGGCTCCAGACAGAATTGCCTCCCTCCTAGAGAAATTGCAACTGAGTGGCCCACCAGAACTTATCCCACTGGTCCGCTCTCCTTCCGGAACTAATGTGGAGGACAAGGGGGCACTCGGTTCCCCTGAGGCAACATGGGTGTGACACGCGGGGCTGGCGTTGTGCAATCGGCGTGCAGAGGTCACCTGGTGAGATCGCCATCTTTAGTGTCATCCCTTATGCCCTGAACCCTGCCCAGCCTGAAGCGCCTCCCATCACCTATGTCCAGATCCAACACAAGGCCCATCGCAATGAAAGCCTTACCTTGCCCCCAGTCGGCTGCTCCCCTGAATTCTCTCGGAGACCTCACCCCCGTCTCTTGTCACTTCCTGGTGAGAGGTGTGTTGTTGCGGTTCTAGCTCTGGCGCTGGCTGGGGATCTCCCAGGGCCATACCCATCTGGGTGCCCCTTGGCTCTAGAGCCCAGCAGAGGGCCTGGTGTGGAAGAGTTGGGGACGTTTGAAAACAGTGAATGAGTGGTAAGAGGAGATAGTTCTGTCTTCAAAGAATATTCTTTCCTACTTGGGGATTCTAGGTGTGAATTCTTATATTAATTCACCAAGGTCAATCCCAGCCCTACTGCTCTGTGCCTCAATTTCCCTATCTGTAATATGGGCCCATTCTCTGTGGTGGCTGGGGTTCAGATGGGCCGCCACTGTCCTCCAGTGCCCCAGTAGTCCACACACGCAGACTGGGTCTCACCCACTGCAGGGGTTTACGGTGGGATCCGCCCCTCCTCCCTCAGCCAGGGTTTCAGGTTGCGGTTTTATTAACCAGTTATTGAGCCGCTGCTAATTCCCTTAAGTCGCTCATAATCTGGTGTTCTCAGCCTTATTTGGGTAAAAAGCACCCCTGGCCTGGGCCTACATTCTCACTGCTTGACTCTCTGGGGTCCCCAGCCTGTTGGCATGAGAGTGGGGGTGGGCTCAGCATTCAGGCTCTTGTGCCTGGGCCCTAACCAACGGGGGCCTGCGTAGAAAGGCCGGGGTGAGGGTGAGAGAGGAGGCACCCAGGGCGCAGATTTAAGAAGGTTTTCTCAATGTCAGCGCCCACACGGGCAGCTCTTTACATCTTAAAACTGAGGTCCCCACTCACCTAGTCCTGGTGCCGTCAGATGAGCCCCCATGTAAGGGCCTGTGGTGTGGGGGCTTCTCTCCACATCACAGGGGGAACGGCTAGGAGGCAAGGAATTAGAGGAAGGGGCCAGAGCAGGGCCGGGGAAAGCACACAGGTGATCTGGCTGAGTGTGGCTGGTGGGAAGACCATGGCAATGCCTACAGTTGCCAGCAGGTGGCACCACAGGCCAGCATTGGAGGCTGGGTGGCCACGGGTGCCAAGCAGGCAGTGCATGCCGGGTGCCCTTTCAGGTCCCTGCACTGTTCTGTTTCTAGGTCTTGTCTGAGACTCTTCCACACTGGTGTCAAAGAAGGGCCAGCCCCTGGCTCTGAGCCTGCTAATCCCAGTGTGTGGGTCTGGACCTCATCTCTGCTGGATGGGCACCCGGAACAAGGGGAGCGTGTGCTGGGCTCTCCGCAGCTGGGGATGATTAGGTGCTAACGGTGATTGGGGCTACATTCTGGCCCTTTGGGAGGTCAGGGCCTGTTGTTAAGACCTGGCCAGCTGTGAACACCTGAGAGGTGAAAAGCTGCTCGGGCAACTGGAACTTGCCCAGGAGGCTTGCCCTCTCTCACGAGCTGGCCCACCGTGTCTGGCACGTGGCATGAGGGCCATAAATCACACATCACTGTTATTACTACCACTGTTATTTTTTTTAAGATTTATTTATTTATGCATACAAGCTGGGGTACAGGCCACAGGCATGGGGCGGTGAAAGGGTTCACCAGAGACAGAGTGGGGAGCAGAACAGGCAGATGAATGGAAATACACTGCTGAGGGGAGCAGCGGGCCAGGCAGGGGAGGTCTGCCGCACCATGTGGGATTCTCCCTGGCCGGGCATCGAACTCACGTTGCCGCTGGCGACAGCTCCACAGCGCAGCGCTCAACTGCTGCGCCACCAGGGAGACCCTACCACTGTTATTTTATTGCCCCAAGCCCCTTTACTTATCACTGAACCCCTAGGAAACAGAGTTGACCACCCCACTTAGCCCAGGTGCCGGGCCTCTAACAGAAGCTAAGAGCTGAGTGCCTGGGGGCCACTGTCACCTCGGTCAGTGCTTTGTCAGTGCTTGTTTGACCAGTGGCCAGGGGACAGGAGGCTCATCGCCCCAAGCCTGGGACATCTGCTGCCCCCTCTGCAGTCTCCCGGGCCAGACCCCAAGGAGAGAAGGGCACGGGGCGGCTGAGGCAGCTGGCTGGGCCTCAGCCCGGATGTCACAAGGACACCTTGGAGAAGCCCCAGCAGGCAGCACGGCCCTTCATGCTGCCATCCCAGAGGGCAGGAGCTGGGCTAGCTGCGAGTAATGGGGAGATTGGGCGCCCTTGATGGTGCCCCATGGAGCCCCGGCCCTGACCCGGCAACCTCGTGTCTGAGCAGAGGGCTGCAGGCAGGGCCACGGGTGTCCCTGTCGACACTGCACATGTACACCTGGGGGTGCGGGGTCCCGGTTGCCAAGCAGCCTCAGAGGCTGGATCTTAGCCCTAGTCTTGGAAAGCTGCGCTGGCTCTATGGCCCTTCCGAGACACCTGGGCATGGGGGCCTAGGACATTCCCAGCCCCCTGCCAGGCTAACAGGAAGCCAGAGGTTAGCAAGGTGGGGACTTGGAACACCCTGGGCCACTGTGGTAGGTGCAGTCAGTGCTGCTGTCAGAGATTTCACGTCAAGCCTTGCTTGGCCCGCGCAGACTGTGGCCCTGGGGCCAGGCCGTACCCTGAAGTGCCCTTCACAGTGGGAACTACTGCCAAGGAGTTCTGAGGAGGTGGGCGGCCCCAGGCCCAGGTGGGAGGGTATCCTGGGCTCACCGGCACTGCCCAACCACAGGCTCTCCTTGCTCTCCTCCCCTCCCCCCCCACCTGACGCTCACACTTCTTATTTGTGTCTCTCAACATCTCTGGCCTTTTAAGCATGTTCTCTGAGACCACCTCCGGTGGGCCCCTGTCCTGAGCCCTCAGAGGCCAGTGGAGATAGGGATGTCACTCCGACAGCTCTGGGTCCCCTCAGATATCCTGCTCCAAGGCCCTCCACACCAGGCCTGTAGGGGGGACAGTTGAACAGGCTGGGGAGAGTTGGTTCTCAGCCTCTGAACAAACCCCAGGCCTGACTCCTGCCTTCTTTTTCATTAGATGTGACTACAAACAGACAGACATTCAGAGTGTGTGTGTTGCGCGGCCTTGGGGTTCAAGCCCTGTCCCTCTCCCGGACCAGCAGGGCCTGTTCACATGGCCATTCCACCCAAGGAGGTGGCAGGTATGGTGAGCCCACCCCCCAGTTGACACCCGAGACCCAGAGCAGCCTTGAACTCAGGGACCTGCCAATGGGCAGATCAAGGAAAACCAACCGGAGTTGCACCTCATAGCTGGGGTCTGAGCAACGACCCCCAGCCCTTCGCCATCCTGCCCCTCCCGAGCTTTCACACCCTGAATGTCACAGGCTCACGCTCTTTTCATGTAAACATCTTAATTACATCTTTAATGCGCTCACTTGGAGATGCTGTGAGTTAAATTACAGCTTCTGTGCATCTTAAATTACCCACAGCCCTCCAGTCAGCTCAAGTGCTAAGGTATTTATAGCATCTAGAGGAGGAAATAAGTCCAGAACCTTCCCCACACGGGTTTCTGAGGCCCTCACATCCTGACACGTGGTATTTGTCCAACAGAAGATTTGTACATGCCGCCCCCGAGCCCCCCCAACCAGCAAGGGCAGCAACGGTGCAAGGCTGGGCACAGGAGTGGGGTGGCATGCTTCTGTGCATGCTTCTGTGTGCATGCGTGCCCAGTGGAGAAAAGATGCCCAGATTCTGGGGTCTGGCTTGGTTGAACGCCTTGCCCAATGCCCCAGATTGGCAGAATTCCCAAGGACCATGGGTAAGAAGACAGGGGTGGGCAGGCTGTGCCATCAGGAAACTGGTTTTCTTAGGTCTTTTCCTAAGGGGCTAGCCCATCTCCTCCGGCTGGCAGAATGCCCTTCACCAGTCAGCAGCCTGGAGCCGCTGCCGTCAGATAAATAGCCTCTCTCCCAGTATCTCCCCAGATCCCAACATATAGCAAGACGGGGAACCGTATTTGGAAGCGGGTTTAGAGCCCAGTGAAGAGCTGCAGCGGGCACGTCCCTCTCCCCTCAGCCCGAGCTAGAAGGCAGAGAAGGTGGCCCGGTCCGGAGCTTCTCTACACACGATGAGCCGGGGCAACTCGGAGCGTATAGCCAACACGGGGGTGTCCACCCTGCCCCACCATGTGAGCGTGCACATTGCCCTTTACCAGGTCGGGGCACCCCGGGACCTGTTCTCACACTTCCTTCCTGTCAGCCTCCAGCCTGGCCTGGGCCCAGCCAACAGGTGCGGGGGGGAGACCCCACGGAACCTCTGCAACAGCGACTGGTCTTGGGTATGAGAAACCTTCCTCCTGGTGTCCTGCCACTGGGAAGTTTCAGCTCCATCCCTGGGCCTCTCTTGGGGAGCCACCCCAGCCCATCCCAGAGATCTGGGTGGTTGCCTCTCCCCACCCAAGAGGAGGCTCCCAATTCCAAAGGTAGGTCTCTCTCTGCAGAGGAGAACCCCTCCCCCTCCCATCGCATGTCTCCCCCCATTTCTTCCACTTCTGAGAAACAGACTCTGATGGGAGGGATCCCGGCAGGAGACGAGGAAGAGAGCAGCGCTCTCAACCTCATGGCCTGGAGGACGCCTTCCGGGCCAGGCCCCCAGGTCAGGGGCCCGAGCGGCCAGATGCCCAGCCTGGCCTTAGAGTCCGTAGGTGAGTCCAGAGCAGCTGGTCTTCAGCAGGGCAGTCCTGAGAGCAGATCTCAGCGTCGTGGATTGGGCACTATGGCGGCATCTTCGTCAGTGGTCCAGGACTGTCCCCAGGCCACTCATGCATGGATGGCGTTGGTGACATCAGTGAATACCAGCCGGCTGGGTCTCTGTAGTGGGCCCTGAGCTTGGAGAGTGGTCTGCGGAGAGACAGGCAGGGGCATCAGGGACCTTCCCCAGCGCCACGTGCTCTCGGGCTGTCACTCCCACCTCACTTCCTGCTTGCACCTGGCCCCAGCTCTGCCCTTTGCTGACCTGGCACGCGGTCCCTGCACACTCAGCCGAGAAATAGGCTCAAGGAACTCCTCCTCCTGGTTCAAGTAACTCCGCCCCCACAACCATCCCCAGCTTGCCAAGTCCTTATCCTGGGAGCCCAGAAGTTGGATTTACTATGCACCACCCCCTCCGAGCAGAGTGGGGTTCACCTCTGCACCCTAGAGTCCCAGCACTGTGGCTGGCACAAGAAAGGCCAAAGAAAACAACTGTCAAATGGTCTCTAGTCCTCAGCCCATTTGTCTGAATATTCCAAGGTGGGGAGTGTGCCCTGAGTCAGGTGACACAACTGGGGGCAAAACCAAAGGGTCTCCGGACCCCCATGCCAAGATCTTCCTGAGGTCAGTTCCCTAGTTCTCCCTCTGCTAGCACACACCCTCCAGCAGCCTGCGCGGCCAAGGCAAGGAGGGATGCAGAGGGACTTCATGGGGAAGGGGGACTCTGGCCCTTGGAGATTTCTGGGTCTGGTGGCAAGTGTCCGGGTAGCCTGGTGACCCTGGCAGGGTAATCACAAGGTACCTGACCCTTTGGACACAGGAGGCGAGAAAGGCTGCGGCCTCTACATGCCCGAGGTCTGTCGCTGACCAGGAGCCCCCCAGACTAGACAGAGGCGCCGCTGCCCGAGCTTGACCCCAACCACAATCCACTGAGGACCACGGGTGCTCAGGGAGCAGAGGACCTGGAGTCTCGGTTCCTAACAACCTCTCCCATCAGTCCTCTCCTGCTTCTCCAGCCAGTTAAGAGGGTGGGGGTGGGGCAAACAGGGCAAGAATTAGGATTTTCATTTGCAGATTGGAAATCTGAGAAGTCAGCGGGGCTTCC
>PVIJ01002023.1:0-12251 GCA_004024925.1 Scalopus aquaticus
CAGCCGCCTAGAAGTTGGGGGGGGGGGTGGCAAGTGTTGGGCCATGTTCACCACCTGCTGTGGTCTTTTTTTGTTTGTTTGTTTGTTTTTTGCTGCCCTCCAGGTGCCAAGATGCTAACACTTTGCAGGGGAGGGTGTGGTCAGAGATAGTTTCAGCAGGAGATATTTTCTGCAACAGGTATGGGAGGGGTTTTGGGGATTGTCAGTCAATAGTACTTAAATGCCATCCTTCCTCTCCCATTGATTTGCATTCTAAAGCCCAGAATGAGGTGGTCTCTGCAGGAGGTTTTCCAGCCCAACCGGTTTTTCTGGCTAATCTATCACCTAGCAACCAGTGGGGGATGTTTCTTGCTTGGACTTTCTCCCCTTTGAGATGTTACCTAGCCCCAGGTGGGGGATGGGACACAGTGACCCTCCCACTTTCCTGCTCCTCAGGGCTGCCATGCAGGGAAGAGGGGGAGGTCGTGGGGTGGGGGAGTGGGGGTTGCGCTCCCAGTCGGCTGGCCGGAGCCCTCCGACCTCACCGCAGTTTCTAACCTTGTATTCAGTGGCTCTCAGGGGAAGCTGGTCTGCCCATCTCTCCTTTCTGCTACTCCTTTGTGTGGAATCCGATGTCCCCTCTCTTCTCTTTACTCCGACTCTTCAGTTTATTTTTAAGTCCAAAGCACCCCCGGGGTTGATTGTATTGCATAGGGTATCTGGTTCTCTTCAAGACAGCTCTCAAAGTTAGGGATATTTTTCTCCATAAATCGATTTTTTGTGGGAGAGCCTGATCCTAGCGTCTGTTCACCGCCATGTTTTGGGGGCATCTTAAGATTTTCTTATTTTCGTATAGAATAACTGGGGCATAGGCCAGAGGTACAGGGAGATGAGAAGATTCACTAGAAACAGAGTGGGGAGCAGAACAGGTGGATTTGCTGAAATACACTGCTGAGGGGAGCAGTAGGCAAGACAGGAGAGGTCTGCTGTTCCATGTGGGTTAGCTCCCTGGCTGGGGATCAAACTCAGGCCATTATGGTGATAGCACTGAGACTTAACCCCTAGGCCACCAGGGAGGCCCAATTCTTGATCCTATTTAAAAGAAAATCATCAAGGCATAATTAAAAAGGCTATGATTAATATCATAATAAAAATACTAGATGCTTCTCTCAACGTATGAACAACAGAAAAAAGAAATCTATGTGTATAACCTACTATTATAAGGTACAGTAATTTTATATTTAAATGGATATATATATATATATATATATATATATATATATATATGTATCTTTCCTTCATACTTCCTCCCTCTTGCTGCCTGGAATTCAGGTGTGGTGGCTAGAGTTCTGGCAGCCATGTTGGATCTGAAGTGACAGGAACGGAAGTTGAAATTAACCTGCTTTCCTAATGATTCTATGGAACCACCTCAGTGCAAATCATGGACTCCGTATCTGGAGGCTTTCAGGACAATTCATTTCCTTTCTCATAAAGGTTATTAGCTCAGTTTAGGCCTTTGTAGGTGTAGAGCTGAGGACCCCCTTTCCTTGCTAGCTTGTATCTGAGGCCTATTCCAGGCTTCTAAAGGGTGCCCACATTCCTGGGCTCCTTGCTCCTTCATCCCTGTTCAAACAAGCAATAGTGAATCAAGTCCTTTACATGCTTCAGATCTCTCTACCTCTTCTTCCATCTCACGTATATCAATTCAATCCTTCTGTCACCCTCTTCTGCCTTTAGCACGCATGTTACTACCTTCGGCCCACCCCGATGAACCAGGATAATCTCCTTATTTTACTGGTTGTAATTTTAATTACATCTGCAAAGTTCCTTTTGTCTATATTGTAACACACTGACAAGTTCCAGGGACTAGAGCATCTTTGCTCTAGTGAGCATCTTTGGGGACCATTATTCTGTCTGCCACAGTTGAATATGAAATTCCCTTGTCACCTTCACTCTCCTGTTAATTTTAGGTCTTGTTCTACTGCCCTCCAGTTTGCCCTGGGTGTTTGTTCTCCTTTATAGCCTTTACACAGGCAGGAATCATAATCTCCTCTACTTTTCAGGAATAGTACAGTGTCTTTGCCTAACACCTTGAAGATGATGCATCAACTCCAAAAAGACAACTAGCTGATATTTAAGTGGCCATGTTGCAGATCAAATTTGATGACCACTGTGACTTTCTCGGGAGGAATGGAGTGGGGATCAGGGCTGGCATTAGGGTCCATCTCTAACTTTTCTCTAAGTCTCAACCTGGAGCACCTCTGAAAAATTACTTAGGTCTGTTGAGTGACATGCAAAGAGCAAGATTTATTATAGATGATAGACTCGTTATAGATCGTTCAAGTTAGATGTGAAGATAGGATTAGATAATGGGTGTCTCATATCCAAAGCAGGAATTTCAAGAAGAAACAAGAGGGAACCAACGTTCAAAGGAAAATCAAATATGAGAGTTCTGATCACTTAAGATGTATTCTTGGCTGCAAGTAACATCCAAATTTTGGGGATGGAGCTGGGGAAAGGTCACATGCTTGGCTTAGTTCTTCTTAGAGATCCATTGTGACTTGATCTTTGTGTTTTCTCCTGTGTATACTTTGTGGGAAGGAAATCCTGGGCATGAGGTCATTGAAACATAAGTTCCAGGAGGTCCTTTTCTTTTTGTCCCCAGCACTCGGAGTGCTGTTTTGCACAGAATACTAACAAATATATCCTTGCATGAATAAACAAACGATTGCAATATTGAGTGAGTAATTGTTGGAGTCCCAAGTCCTTCTTTAGTCTTTTTCCCATAGGGCAGTGTGTTCTTCCCATAAGCAGAAAGCATTATCCTGTGAAGTCACACATGAATCCAGGTCCCACCACTGCCATTTATCCTACCAATGTGTTCCCTGGAACTTACCTGAGTCTATTTCCTGTCTGTTGTATGTCACTAATAATCACTCCTTGACTTGGGTTTCATTGCAATAGCAGATATTAGTAACCTAGTTCTCAGTAGTCAATGAATGTTAGCTCTTCATGTTCCAAAGGGACCTCCCCTTCATCATCAAACTTAATTTCCAGTCCACATTCCTTTGCTTTGCCAATTACCTGTCCCTTGAGCATCTTATGCACATGTAATAGTATAGGTATACACGCATGCATGCACATAGCTATCAGAGGGTCAAAAGCAATTTAAATGCCATCTTCTCCATGAAGCCAACTCTTATGGCCCTGCTTGAAAGTTATCTCTTCACTTCGAGTTCCAGGGTGCTGATGAAGTCGCTTTTGCATTCATCACATAGCAATGACTAGCCCAACATCTATGGTATAGAAACCTAACATATTGTGGACGGATGAGACAGACAATGCCATGATTGGATGGATAATGATTGAAAGTTAATTCACATTCTCTGGCAGCTCCACAGGAATTTCTCTTTCTAGTGCCCCCCTCTCCCTCAGGTCAGCACAGTATCTGATCCACAGTAAGAACTCACTAAATGTTGGCTGGATGAAGATCAAGGTGAAGAAAAATCAAAATAAGAGAAAATCAAGACCACTGCTCACCTGGATCCATTCTCCTTTCGGGGCATCCTGTTGAAAGGAGTTATTGAGAAGAGAAGCAGGGAGTTGACAGCCATTCTCTGGACTCTCTCCCAGGGCCTTTTTAGAACAGGAAAGTTAATTATGGAACCAGATTAACAGTTTCTTTTTTGATACAGTCAAAGTAAAACCAGCAGGATGCAATTTAGCTCTTCCCCACTTTCCAAATAGCAGCAAATTTTCATACAAAACAAAGAGACACTTGAATTGCAAATTACTTAGAGAATCAGCTAGCAACCCCAACGGAAGACTATTTCTGCTACTTTCAAAACCAAGCTGTTGCCTTTTCAGGTTTAACCATGTCATGGGACCTGCACAAAGGCCTGGGCGTCTTGCTGTTTCAACTCCAGGCCAAATGGGGAGGACAAGGCTTCAGGGTTTACTGGAGTGCTGCAACCTCTTTTTTTGTTGTTCAGTACATGCTTCTCTTCACCAGCCCATCCCTTCCTCTCCTGAAACCAGCTTCCACTCACAAAATTAAGACTGAAGGGTCACTAAAGCTGATTTCGCTCAAAGTGGTGAAAGCAGATGCCTATGAGGGCAGGGACATAAGTGAAAATTGCAGGGAATTATCCTCCAGTAAGTGGGTGAGGACTGGGGGGGAACCGGGAACCCCATCTAACCATTGTTGTCATTCAGGAATGCTGGCCCAGAGTTGGTTGTAGCTAGCTAGTTCTGGGAAGTCTGTAATCTGAATTCTTATTTGAAATATCCTTCTTTTTTGCTATCAGGGTATAATAAATACAAGAAAAAAAATATCCATTGACTGGATCTGGCTTGTGAACACCAGTTTAAAACTACTGATCTAGCTCACTTTCCTTCCTGGAGGGTGGGGAAACAGAGGCAGAGAGGGAAATCACTGAACAGGTCACAGGAGCACTATCTTGTGTGCCTTGTCATCCAAGGTCTAGTTGATGGTCCCCTCCCTCCTGTCCTCTGTAGGAGGTGTGGCAGCTTCACCTCACAAGAACTTTGATGAAACTATTTTTTTTCTGCTTCAAATAAGGAATTTCTGTTATTTTCATAGGATTTGGAAGCTACACCACGGATCAGGAAACATAAAATACAAAAGTACAATGAAATTGCACAGTGGTGCTACTGTGATTTATTATGGAGGGGTCAGGAGATGGGGCGGGGTGACCTGGCTGGAAATAAGCTCTTGCAGACATGGTCCAGCCACTGGAAGGCAAGGGGAGTTTTGCTGGGGCTGAAATTCAGATGCCAGCAGCGGCCAAGCAGCTGGCAGAAGTGAGCCAAAGAGTCCAGATGGGGACTATGGTGAAGGGAGCAAATGTGTCTGAAGAGACCCAGAAACCATTGGACCCTCCCTTCTCATGTCACCAAATGCAGAAATATGATTTTGACAGTCCTTTTGATTTTTTCCAAGTGAAACTTGAACTTTAAGTTTTTTACATACATTAAATGGTAAACATAAAATTACATGGGATTTTGAAAAATTGTTCAATATTTAAATATAGATGATTTTTTTTTTTTTAATGTGAGTCAATAAAAGAATAGGGTTTGGGCTGTGGGCTTCCTCTCTGTGACTTCTGCTTAGTGGACTGGGCCGAGCTTGGTCAAGTGAGCAGAGAGTTTGCAATCAGTCCAGCCATGGCCCAGCAGATCAGCAGACAGGGCTGGCCCAGAGGTGACTCAGTCAGCAGGAGCAGAGATTGTCCATGGATCAATGAGAGTGGTAGACCTTAGCGTGAGAGGGCTGAACCAGCACCAGCCCTCGTCCTTAGCATGAGGCCATCTTCTGCCCAAACCTAAAATACCTACTGTGTGTCCTTTTACTGCATGTGCACATGCACATATGTGCATAACTCTAACTGTACTTTGCTAGAATAATATACACTATCTCCCTTGGTAATCTCATAGAAGACTACTGCATTTTCTATAAAACAGAGATGTTTAAAGTCGGTGAGACAGCAATGGGTATGTCCACTTTGTCTGTTTTACCATAATGAACACTGAACACTAAACAGTCTCTAGCAAGAGACTAGACAGGAAGGAGCTCTCTGAGCTTCCGTTCCATACCCTGTAAGGTGAGAATTAAGCCTCCTGCCCTCCCTCCCTGTATTAGTGAGAATTTTGATAGACAGAGGCCAAAACAAACAAACCAACCCACGGCTTAAGCAAAAAAGGGTGAGCCAGTTAGTTCACACAACTGTGTGGTTAGTTTCAACCATGGCTGGATCCAGGTGCCCAGATAACAGCAGCCTAATCCCTCTCACTCATCCCCACAGTCTGTTTTGGTGTCAGAGTCCTGCAGCTCCTGCTGTGCTTCCTTGCCATTCTTCCTGCAGTAGAAGGAGATCTCTGCTATGTTTTCCAGTTTCAGGACTGACTGGTGTTGGCCTGAATTAGTTCCTATGCCCTTTCCTGAACCATGGCAGAAGAGGTGAGGCACGGTGTGGCCAGGCCAGGACACATAGGGCATCCGTCTCAGCACCTCTGGTTGTGCATTCCAGAAGGTAGCAGATAAAGTGGTAGACCTGATTCTCTGGTAGGAATAAACACTGTTTATTCCTGCTGAGATGACTTGCTGAGAAAATGTCCAGTCTGACCTATGGAATTTGTTTAAAGCTGGAGCCATCCAGTTGGAGAGAAATGAGCGAATTGCTTGATTACTGCCTAATGCCAAAATGAGATTGCATATTTTGTGTTTATTTTCTCTCCTGTGTCTTGCAGCCTCGCTTCCATAGGAGGACTGGGACTGATGACACTTTCTTCAATGAAAGGAGCAGAGTGAATAGTAAGTAGGTTTTCCAGTTTTCTTTGGTTATTTGATGTGGGCACCTTTCTGATGCCAAAATGAGTTTTATAAAATTACCATTCCATCCTCCAACCCATTGAAACAAATATTCACTGGCTTCTTGGGTAAATAAGACACCAAGTACGTGACTTTACTTTTGTCTAACAGGTATTACCTTTATACCATGTGCAGACCATTTCTCTAATTTACATGCATATACAAATACAAGTAAATAAATATACACATATGTTCCCGGGAGCGACATAGATTCAGATCATTTAAATGTATCCCTGACTGCAAGCAACAGGAAACACAGGTTCATTGCTTTTAAGAAAAATGTTACTCACTCTCATAGCAGCCAGTCTCAAAGTAGAACAGTCCACAGCTCGTTGATTGAGCAGCTCAAAAAAATATCACCAAGATCTGGGTTCTGACATCATCTGTGGGCTGTCTCTTTTGTTTGTCTCTTTTTTATCAGCCTTTCCAGAAATCCCCAACAGACTTTCACTGTCTTGCATTGGCCAGAGTTGTGTCATACCCTTGCTTTAATCAATCCCTGGTAAAGCCGATGTGGCTTCTGTGATTGGTTTAGATGGACCATTAGCCCTTCCTGGAGTTAGGAGTGTGGCTCTGGTCCCCTAAAGCACATGGTCACATAGAGAAATGTGCATCTGAACAAAATTAAAGTGTTGTTTAAAAGGTGAAGGAAAGGATGAGTGGTTGCTGTAAAGGTAGCCAGCGGTTGCTGCCTTCAGGTGATACTAGGCTAATCTCAGTGGTGCCGTCTCTAAGATGACAGCTGGGGCAGATACCTAAGGTCCAAAAAGTCATATACTCATCTCTGCAGAATAAGCAAGCACCCACCTTGCCTACCCTCCCCTAAGTCGTGGACAAAATTAAAGAAATATTTAGGAATACTTTTGAGCCTGGATATAAAGCCAGAAGCATTATCCTTTATGATAGGCCAGCTGTTTCTCCACTTTGCATAATTATAATTAATTATCCCTCAAAGAGTAAACATCAGTGCCAACTTTAAAAATAATAAATTACAAAGCAGCATTAAATATGCATTGCTAATTTGACTTTTTAATTTGTCGGGGATCTTCACAGAGACATGCATAACTCTGTAGATACTGAGTGCTTAAGTAAAACTTTCCACTTGTCTGAAAGCAACAGGAAAAGAAAAGCTAAGAGCCAATTTTTTTACCTAAAGAATTTGAGTTAATGCCTGAAAATTACCAGTAGGAGCTCATGCGGTTGAAATAACTCTCAAGTTCATTGTTCTGAGTTCTGACTGCCATCGCTCAAGTGTAAGCAGTTGCTTCCTGCAGTGAGAGGTGGCAACACCTCCTGGGATGTCTCCATTTGGTTCTGAGAGTCACTATGAGCTGTGTGTGTCTTCTCTGCGAATATTAATAGGGAGTGATTGGAAAGGGACAAAAAGACTTTCTGGCCCCCAAATCTCAGTCTCATTGATCTACTTAAATAACAAGCCTGACTGGGAGCTTGAGAATCTCAGCTACAGTAGAATGTGCTCCTTGGCTAAGGTGGACTCCGAAGCTCTCCTGATACGTGGCAATTGAAGTTATCCTCAGAGAAGACAGACACAGGGTACAATTGTGTGTATGCACAGAGAGAGGTTTCCCGGAGCTATATTACAAATTATATGTGTGTGTGTGTGTATCTAGAAATAGTGAGATACATATTATGTATAAACATACAATGTTCCGGAAGTGAGTTCCTTTAATACAGGCTATTAACTTATTTTGTTTGTTTTCAACTCAACCATCCATTCTGGCTATATTCCCATTGCTCTGTGTGTGTGTGTGTGTAAATATCACTTTTTTTTTAATCATTGATCAATATGTCAAAACACTATGAATGGTTATTTACTAAATCTCCTGTTATAAGGCTTTTTCTTGTTATTAGTTAAATTTTTATTCTGAAGCAACCAAATAGTCACAAGCCCAGAGACATTTCTGCACTCATGTAGATATCTCTGTAGTTGAGTTCTAGAAAGGAGAGAGCCGGATTAGGGGGAGATCAGCACCTGCATTAAGGGAAGAGTGAGAGTCTTGGCCCACTGCCTACGGGGTGGAGAGCACAAGTCCTCTGGGCTCTGGATATGCCTGTGGGGCCTTGGGCTCCTAGAGAAGGGGCAGGGTAAGTGACAGGAGGAAGAAAATGGGGGCAGTGTGCAACAAATATGACCTTTGCTTTTGCCACATTTTTATCCTGTGCTATCATGAAACTATCAGGGAATTACTGTTATTGCAATCATATATTTCTTTTTGTGTTAACTTGAGGAATAGCTGTCTCTCCTTTATTTGGCTGTGAACTACCTATGAGAAGACACATCTGGTGACTCTTACTGTTCAATAATATATCTTGATTGTCCAACATACTTACATCATTGTGTGGAGGTATTTTGAGGGTGAAAGAGTGAATATTTATGTAGAAGGTATTTCATAGTGCAAAGGGACTTGTAAGGATTTTCTGGAAGAAGGAAGTAGCTAGGGAATCTGTTCTCTTCCTAATCTTCTCATCCAGCCCCTCCTGTCACTTCTGTCTGTCACACTTTTCATCATACAATAGTGGACATAGAGGGCCCTATACCAGCCGTTACTCCACTGTGTAAGGGCAGAAGTGGTTCTGCCTACGGAGCCGGTTGTTGTAATGCACCATTACAACAACTCCAGGACCAGCCAGGAGTTTAATATAATTCCCTCAACCCCTGACCCAAGGGTCTACCTATTTTATAAAAATGGCATTTGATTTCTTTTTACCTTCTCCCTTTCTAAACAAAATGAGATTCTGTGAGCTTATGAAAATCAAAGAAGGCCTGGGGATGTGACTTTGTATTCAAAGCAGATGGCCTCTTTAATGCTGTTGTTGATTTGATTTGTTTCAAAACACCTCAGAAAGATGAAATTTTTTTTTCTTTCCATCAGTGGTATTTATTTGCCTTTTTTATCTCCAAAAATGTGTCCTATCATTCAAGGTTTTCTCTAAATTTCTTGGATTCGTGTCATTCTTCACATGGCGGTGAGAATAGTTTTCAATGTCCTGACTCACTGAATATCTGTTCTAGTCTGTGCCTGCAAAAGGGCTAGCTGAACAGGTGCCCCCTCAGCATCCACCCCTAGCTGACAATCCCAGGATCATGGACTTAGTGTAGTACTGACCCTAAATACCCTTCAACTCTCCAGAAGGAGGAGGCCAGATTGCTGTTTGGCTCTTCCAAGTAAAGTTTGGAGACCAAGAACATTAATATTACCTAGTAGCTCCTTAGAAATGCAAAAATTCCAGCTCCACTCCAGGCCTAATGAATCAGACTATACATTTAGGTGCTCAGTGTGTGGCCAGGCACATTATAGATCTAAAGGACAATCCCTGGGGATCATTTTTCCTGATATTGTCCAGTTTCCAACATATTCCCTGCTCTAACCAACAAAATGAAGCAAATCTGTAGTAGAGATTAACTTAAAATGCATCACTTTAATAGATCACAGCATTCCTGTGTTAGGTAAAGAAAATATTTCATATTGATTTATTGGACTTTTACTAAATAACTATTACTCATGAGAGGATATGAAGCTGTAAGAGATTTTCACTCAATCATAGTTGGCACATAAGTCACATCTGAGCAGTTGATAGCTTTCTGGAACTCTGCTAAGGATTCAGAGGCTGCCTGTGGGCTCAGCAGGAAAAAGTATTTTGTGATTTGTCAGTGATGTCCACTATGGCTATGGACACAGTCATCTATCAGCCATGTAATATACATCCCAACACTTACTGAACCTCTGTGTATCATGATTGTGAAGTGAGAGGAACACTGCCTGAGTTATCTACTGCTGAATAACAAATCACTCCAAAATTTAGAGGCTTAAAAGAATTGCATTTATTATCGCAGTCTCCGTGAGTCCAGAATCTTTGAGCAGATTTGCTTGGTCCTTGGTTCTGTCACTGGGTTTCTCACAAGGATACAAAGAATCAGCCAAGATGGGAATAGGTCTCAAAGGCTGAACTGGGGAAGAGCCATTTCGAAGCTCAGTGGTGTGGATATTGGTAGCACTGAGTTCCTCCTGGGTGTTGCTCTAAGGTTCTCAGTCCCTTACTAGCCATTGTCCAGAGACTGCCCTCAGCTCCTTGCTGAATTGACGTCACCAATTGGGCAGGTATGCAAGAAGAGAAAATGTTAGTGAGAAGGAAATCAGTCCTTTGTGACCTAGTTGTAGAAATGTTATCACCGAGGTAAGTCACCCTAGGTACTCAGGGAGTGAAAATACACAAGGCTGGAAATACTAACAGGTGGGAATCATTGGGAGCCATTGTACAAGCAGTCTACCATCCTGCTTCATCCTGTTTCATCTTCACTGTGACCTCTAAAGATACATATTGTTTTGATTCCACTTTTACCACTAAGGAAGCAGGCATAAAGTCGTTTATTTAAAATCCAAGATGACAGACACAGCTAATGAGGAATAGAGCTGGGATTCTCTCCCAGGTAAGCAAAGCTGTCTTTACTAGGTATGGATAGAAATTCTTTTATCCACACCACAGGGAATTTCTCTGCTCTCCCCTGGGGTCACTCCCACTTTGGGGACTACTGATGTGATACCCTTTCAGCTATGACATCCTAAAATCCATGACTCCCTAGCGGATAATCAAGAGAGCTGATGGAAACTTCTGCTGCCCAGACACAAACATAGGGAGAAACTTGGCTGGCAGCCTCCTCCTCACCCATGAGCATTAGGAAAAATATGGAAAGAGAAGGCATTTGGACAACTCCTGCTATTCACTTGGTGTCACCAAGTCACTTAAGGAAGGATATTATAAGATTGGAACAACCTTCTCCCCGCCTCAGAGCTGTGCACTTTGCTGTAGGAGGTGGGGGAAAGTGGCTAAATGTGTCTCCTGATTGGGCTGGAGGAATGGAGAAAATTTCAGATGACATATCCAAGTGAAGCTCTACACTTTACAAGGACCTGTTTATTATTGTCTAGCAATGAGTTCGGTGCTTTTTTTAGGTAGGTAGTTCAGGCACATGGAAAAAATATGTTAAAGCGTTGTGAATGTTTTTGTCTTTAGCAAAAGGTTGAGTTCATGGGAGGAGCTTTGAAGTCTGGGTGGAGGTTGCTTTTGAAAAAGACATTTACATGTAAACTTCTGTAAGGGCATTTCCCTGGAAGACTTAATCTCTTTCTCTCTTTTCAATGGAAAAGACAGAAGTTCATTTGCATTCCTTTGTTGACTGTGCCTTCCTGGTAAACTCCTAAATGACCTCCCCTTCTCCCTCCAAGCTCCCCTTCTTAGCTCAGCTAGTTAAGATGCCTTTGAAGTCATGTGGGTGACTTACTCAGTCAGGCTGGGTCTCTCCCATGTAAACAGGAGGTAGATGTGTTATTATTAAACAACTTCTTGTTTTTTTGCTCTTAAAAAAATTATGAATATTTAGTGAAAATTAACAACTTCTTGGTTTTTTTCTCTTAAAAAAAACATTATGAATATTTAGTGAAAATTAAACTTTCTGCAAAGCCTGTCTTGCTCTCTGCTCTCCTCCCCTCAAATAACCACTTTATGTGTATTATTTATATGAATTTATGTGTATCCTGCCGGTGAGAGTCTGTGTCCCCTCAAATAAACATGATTATCCCTTAAATTTTTACCCAAGTCACAGATCCACCTATTCTTCATCTTGGCCCTTTTCACTTATTATGTCTTGGAGATGGTGTTACATTAGTACATGCAACACTTTCCTTTTTTTTTTCTTTTTTATTGTTATTATTATTTATGTATTTTCCATTGTTGTGTATTCGTAGGGTTCCCACCACCAATTCACCTGTGAACTATCACCATGGTCCCTTGTGCTCTTTTCTTCCCAATTTTGAGCCCTTATCCCCCCGCCCCCACTGAATGTCTCTCTCCTATTTGGTTC